>WEIT01027536.1:7375-184137 GCA_013389985.1 Dryoscopus gambensis
CCCCCCCGGCTACCCGCGCGCTGTTTGCTCGTTTGCTGCTTGCTCAATTATAATAAATCCTTGATATATTATTGGATTTTTCGTTTAATTCTGGGTAACTTATAACACCAACCTCTCCCATTGGCCCAGTTCTGGCCAGCAGCATGTCCATCTTTGGAGTCATCACGATTGGTTCTGCTGGACATGGTGGAAACTTCCAGGAGCTTCTCAGAGGAGCCCCTCTGTGGCCCCCCTGCTACCAAAAACCAGGCCATGCAAAATCAATACATTTGCCACAGATGAAAAACTTCCAAGAAGCTGGGAGGAAAGACAAAATGCCCTCCTGAGGGTGAAAGAGATGGTTAAAGATGGCTTTTCTCAGGGTCAGTCTAAAAACTGTACTAAATCTAAAGCAGGACTGTTCCAAATAATCGCCCCACAGCCCAGGGGAGAGAGAAACCCCATGCATTGAAGTGTCAGTAGCCAAAAAGATGGCAAAATTTAACTCTAGTCCAGGATACCTCCCATTATTTCACCTGCTGTTTTAAGAGAATATCTTTTATTACTCATGCTTTTTATGAGGGTCCCTTTTTTTTTTTTCAGAAGCCTTGTTGAGAGCATGTTTGCTTTCAAGATGCTGAAGGCTGTTTTTGAAATGGCTGCTCTAAATTGTCTCAGGCAGAACAGAATATAGCTTCCTTCTGTTGGAGGGGTGGGCAGCTTTAAGAGCCTCATATTTCTCTTAATGCAGCTGGACAGGTTTTCTTTCAGCAGAAGCAGACTTTAAAAAGTATTTGCTGCTATATCATCTCATTTTATACTCAGAGATTGCTTCTCAGAAAATATAAAGCAGTAGACTTTAAAATCTAGAAGGAAAAGGCTAAAATTTGGGGTGCAAAAGCATTTAACACCAGGTATTTGTGAGGTTTCCCTTTGGCATGCTCAAATGAAAGGATGAGAAGCAATGGGCACAAACTGAAATATAGGAAATACCAGTGAAATATAAGAAAAATCTTTTTTACCACAATGGTGGCCAGACACTGGAACAGGATACGCAGAGTTGAGGGGTCTCCATCCTTGGAGATATTCAAAACCTCACTAGAAATGGCCCTTTACAACCTGCTTCAGGTGACCCTGCGGCTAGCAGGGGGTGGACTGGAGACTTCCAGAGGTGCCTTCACACCTTGGTGATCCTGCTGTGGCAGGGTGATAAAGGGCAGCCCGGCCCCAGGCAGCCAGATGTCCCAGACTCACTCTCAGGGAATTTTCTAAGGCATTGATGGACATCGGCCTTTTCGGAACATTCCTGTGACAGATCCTAGTCAAGGGTTGAAACCGAAGTTAGCCCCAGAACAGCACGTCGCGTACCACCTGGTCTAGGTCTTTGATGCAGCTGTTTTGGCTCATTTAATTCTACCTTCAAGATGAGTCAAAGCTGGAAGTTTGGATAAATTCTAGATTAGGATGTCTCTGAAGACCAAAAGAAAATGCTGAATGCTTTATGATCTTATTCTGTCAGCCAGTAGAGGGAGGAAAGAGAGAGAAAATGGAAAGTCGTTCTTGATTCTCTGAGGCTGAACAGCAATTCTCTATCATATTGGCACCAGGACTTCACAGGCCCGGGGCCAAACTTCTTCTCTCAGAGCTATTGTAATGGATAAAACCACATGATATTTAGTTATTCTTTTAGATATTATAACCACACTGAACAGTCTGCAATGTAGCTAATGCCAAGGACTGAATCCAGCTGTAATCTGTCCCGGCAGCTGACCTATCACTCTGGAAAACTGGACTCAGCACAGTTTTCCATACACCCAGAGCTGCATTTGTTGCATTGAAGTCTGTGTTGTGTTTAAACATTTTTCCACCTAACAAGACTGTAAAATGATCAAGTGTGCCCCAGCCATTCACAAGGATTTTCTTTGATGTAAAGAGAGAGAAAGCATTCTCAGATGCTTACTTCCAGCAACTACCCCGGGACTGAAAGGGGACAGGGGAGAAGATCAGCCCCTCACCCCAGATTTTCATTGCTTTCAACATTTGATGGCAGAGGGAAAGAGTACTGTTCTGAAGCCCTAACACTCGGTTTAGTGAAGACCTCATGGGTGGTTTGCTCATGTGCAATACCGAAACAAATTAACCTCACGAAAGCAAAGTTTGAAGGGCCTGCTCCAGCATAATGCATCACTTCTAACAGAGTTGCATCTGTGTGCTGCTTTTTTATGTAACAGTGGATTATAAATGATTCATTTAATGCTGAAAATTATTGATGGACAAATATATGAAATTAAGTTATAGTTCAATCTAAAATTAGATCATCCTTGTCTGTGTCCAGTTTCAAACACAGTTATCCACTTGGCTCTGGCCTGAGTAAGCCCCAGGGTGAACAGGATCCAGGATGCACTACTGCTCCAAAGCTGTTGTGTCATGAAACTGCACAAGCTGCACCAGACATCTCCAATACTCCCTCTTCCACTCCAGAACTCCATTTTGGTGGCTTTAAAAGAGTTCTGCTCTGATAATAATATTTGCAGAAGTGCATAAATGGTGCTGAGTCCCAAGTGCAATTTTCAGAGCTGAAGGTATGGCACATAGAAGCCACCCAATCAGCCCTCAGTGACACAGAGTCTTCTACATATAATTGCCTCAGGAACAGTCCTTTGGAAAAAAAATTTGCTAGGGCTTCAGCCTGGCTTTTGATAGAGATGCCTGTGAAACTTCTGTCTGAGGTTTGTAACTTGCCATGCAGACTTAGTTACTTCTACATAACCTCTTCTAGATGTGAAAAATGTACACTCTCTGCAAGTCTTTTGGTAGAAGGATAGGAAAGAAAAACATGATAGAGATTCTCTCTCCTTATTTTGTTATTTTAATGTGTCAGATTCACCCCTGCTGAACTTTATGGCAAATGAAGAAACACGTTGTGCACAGTTAAAAACTGCAGCACAATCAAGGACGGAGGGTATTCTTCTCAGAGATTAATACGAACCCTGAAATGAACACTGAGACGTGTCCACGTGGTGGCAGCAGAGGAACAAAGTGAGGAAACAGCTACGGGAAGCCCGAAGACAAAGATTAGTAACCTGAGCTGAACCATTTCTTCGTCCAGGGCACACCTAAAAGCATGTACCTTCAAAATCAGGGTTGTGATCCAGTGTGCCGAGCATCTGTGACTGCCCAAACCCAGCCGGAAGACTGCGGTCTAAACACCACTGCAAAAAACAAGCAGTGAATAATCTTCACCTGGCACTACTTAGGAGTGAAGCTGCCCTAAAGAGGGAAAGCAGATGTCTAAGTTTGCAGAACATGATGTCACCAGCCATAAAAGCACATTTACTGAGAGGGTGTTGAGGCCCTGGCACAGGCTGCCCAGGGAAGCTGTGGATGCCCCATCCCTGGAAGTGTTCAAGGCCAGGTTGGATGGGGTTCCAAACAACATGGAAGGTGTCCATGCCCATGGCAGAGGGTGTGGAACAAGATGGAGCTTTAAGGTTCCCTCCCAAACCATTCTATGACTGATTTTCCTTCCTGCACCTCACAGATTCTCCCAACACCCAGCAGCTGGAAGCGAGGCACAAATTTCAGCGGAAACTGAGCAGCAAGATCAGGGAAAGGGCAGCAAGGACTGCCAGGGTTTCCCTCTGTACCCAGAGGTACAGACACAGTGAGATGTGCAGCCTGCCACATTTATTAGCAAGATGGCATTTGCCCCTTAGGAGTCTCTGCTATTGCTTGTAACTCTGGGAGATAAAAATCTCAACTTTAGGAAAACCTGCAGCTCACTCACCTTTGGTCAAGTGGGATGGAAGAGCTGGTGGGGAAAAAAAATGTGCAGGGATCTGCTTAGATTCACAGCCCCATGTGGAGACCACATACAAGGGTAGTCCAGGTTGAACCCAAACTGTCCAGCATCCTCCACACACCAAGCTGGCACAACAGCTATTCCCCAGCTCCTCACCATGTCCATGCACACACTCATCTTCTCTCTCCCAGGAAAACTCTTTCAGCTGTCACAGGTCAGGAATAAAGAAAAATGAGCTTAATAAAAATGCAAGTGGACAAGAAAAACCCTCAAGCAAGTCAGTCATGTTTTTCTAGACTGAGAAATATGTGGTATAATTGAGTCTGTTGTATCTCTTAAAAAGTTACCATCTCTGCTTTCCCTCTTGCAAGCTGGATGAGTGCACTCTTCCTTCTGCTTCATCACTTGGGCTCCCATTGACAAACCAGGCCTCCAGCAGTCCCCAGGTTTCTAACTGGTACTGGGCCAGGTGAATATTTCCAGCCAGGTCACCTGTGAGCAGATCTCCCAAGGAGTTACAAGGGAGGAGCAGGATACAGCATATACTTTTGCTAACTTCCTTGGAGGAAAAGAATGTACTGAATTCCACCTGAGCTAGAGAAGGGAGTGATAGAGTAAGGAGCTCCAGAAAGTTTTACAGGAGCTGTATTTCCTGAGCAACTGCTGGGAGAGGACAGGGACATTTACAAAGGAATTCAGGCCGGGAGCCTGCCATTATAATTTGCTGTGGTGAGCAGACACCTACCCAAAACACAGTGATCTCCAGACTCAAATTCAAAGTGCTTAAATCTGGCACAATTCCACCTGGCTGGTCAGAGGCAGCAGCAACAACTCATCACCCTTGTGCATAAATGGGGGTGACACAGGGTGATAGCATTTCTATAAGATGCCTTAGACAAGGAAGTGAAAAGAGATTGAGCTTCAATCTATCTGTGCTTTGGAACCACCTGGTAGAAGCACAACAAGGCTGGACATAGCTTAGGACAGGATAAGTCAATTAACATCCATATCACTAAGTGCTTTGAACTTTAAAAGGCATTTTGAATGGAAGAGAAGCCTGTCCTCCCAGCTCTGCTGAAGGCCCAGGTGATTTCTACCTTATATAATCACCTTTTTCAGTAGACTGGATGTAAGTTAGTATTTACTAAGCCAGAAACCACTATTGTCTCCAAAACTGCACACTGAAATTATTTATGCTACCCTTGACATGCATGAATTTCAGGACCTGCTAGTCAGCAATAGATTTTTGCTGGGTTTTTTACAGAAATATGGCATTTAATAGGTCCATTCAGGACTAGCAGCCAAGCAACTGTGAGTTCCTCTTGAGCAGGCAGGCCCAGCTAATTTTGAAATGGATTGCTCTGCGAAAGAAGCATAGCACTTCCCAGATCACTGAAATGGTTTACTGGCCCAAGTCTCATATAAAATAGTCTCTTGGTGAGAAGCTGAACAGTTTTAAAAAGGTGTCAGAGAAACCATTAGGTGATAAAAATTCACAGAGCAATTTTGCCAGAGAAAAAGCATAAATAAAAAGGGTATAGTTTCTCTCCCAGACTTTCTCATGAGTCAGCTGCATTCAAAGAGATGTGCCACAGCTAAAGATGAGCTAAAGGCAATTAAAGAGTTTGGCTGCCTGTGTCAAACCTTCAGCTTGTACTCATGCACTTTAATCAGAAAAGCAGCAATTACATAAACAGTGCCACTAAATTAAGGGAGAACAGAGAGTGCAGCCAGCATAGATCAAACCCTGTTTGGGTCTTGAGAAGGAAATAGCAGCTGATCCTTGTTGGTGTGTGAGCGCATTCATTCTGCATCCAAAAAAACCATACATACAAAGATCTGGCTCTTGCAAGGAAATGTAGATGCTAAAACACAGCTTCCAGCCAGCATAGACTATTCTGCTTCAAAGATATGCTGATCTGCTTTTGAGTTTGTAAGGTTTTAGTTATGCCAAATGTTACAGATTCTTCTCGGAGGCCTCAGTCTATATACAAATGTGACAGGCCACTTAAAGCATGAAATGGAAGAAATTTGAGCCCCAACATTAAGCACAAGCTATTCTGGGGAAAAAAGTAATCAAAATTTCATGCCACTCATCTTAATACAGCACTAGCTAAAATTTTAAAAACCCCTGCTTATAAAACCAGTAGCTTGTAGTTTCTTGCTAAGCTGCTTTTAAGCAAAGAAAAAAAAAATCCACAAAGAGAGAAAAATGAATCAGGAGAACATCTCCACTGCAATTAAGCAGAACATCCCTCTTTGATAGGACAATCAACTTTGTGCAGCAACTGCAAAGAGACATTTCTGGCAGCATCAGGACGGCTACTTGAGAAATTGTGATGAGAAGTCTATTTGGGATTTCATAGTCCCATTTCTTGTGCCATAAAAAAGTCACAGGCAGCATTCAAGCAAATCTAATGCCAGGCAGAAGCCCTTCTTCTCTCTCACAACTTTAGCATACAACCTCCAGAGCCCATGGACTCAGAAAGCCAGGTGAGCTTGAACTGCAGCTTGGGCTGGTGGAGGGTTTGGTGGTCAGGAGAACCTTCTGATTTTGAATCCCTGTGTTCACACTGTAATCACATGGCATACAAGAGTTACAGCTGGTGCAGTAAACACTTACTGTGCCCTCTTTAAGCAGAAAAACATCAGTGCTGTGGGGTTTGTGCATGAGATATTTCTGAAGGGATGAATCAGGAAGAACATTTGCAGTGTGGTAAAGCTGCTGTCCTGCAGTGAAGAGCTATTCTGAAAGAAGAAAAAAAAGAAAAAAAAAGCAATGCTGTGTAGATTAATTTATGATCTACCCTTGCTTCAAACAAGTCTAGAACTAGAGAAAAGAGCTCATTAGCGTCCACACTTATGGGAATTACTTATCACACTTAAATTATGCACCTCTCCTTTCCCCCAACATCTATGCCTCCTTCTTCAGTACTGCAGTGCCTCTTCCTCCAAAAGATGTAAATAATTCTTGGTTCTGCTGTTCCCTTTCCCTCAGGGGTATATTTAGAATATAAGAACCAGACTTGCTTGTAAAAAGGTGGAGAGGGAAAACTCCTCTGCACAAAGTGCTGCACCTCACCCTGAATTGTGTGTGATTCTTCTCTTACCAAATGCCTCTGTATCAAACAGATGGTGCAAAAGGAGACCATGCAACAGATCTTCAGGGACAAAATAAAAAGCAGACAGCCTACATTAATTTCAATTCTAGCTCTGCACAGGAAGTCCAAATTATTTTACGTGATGACACGTATCAGGTCAGTAGTGACACCCCTTGTACCTGGCTGCCCATTTCTAGGTGAGAAAAGAGAAATTGTTCAGAGGAGTATTAATTGCTGTCCTTCAGCTTTGCCACAAGCTTTTCTAACATGCTTCCTCCAGTGAAATTTAAGGTATAAAGTCCCCTGTGGAAGGTCAGGGGGTTCTGTTACCACCACAAGCATGATCAAGAGCCTGGTTTCACCCTGCAGCTCATAGCCCAAGGCATGCAGAGGATGATGTCTAGGATGACGGCTGTCACTTCACTGGGCAGAATCCTCTTTCCAGATGTTAAGAAGTGGTGACTGGCACATCAGGAGCCCTGAGAACAGGTTTCCTTCTGCCTAGCTCCTTGCCACCAGGAGCAGGCATGGTAACCCATCCTGCCCCCACTTCTTGGAAGGTTTCAGTCAGGATGTTATTCCCCTAATGCCACACACATTTTCACAACAGGAACCCTCCCTGTCTGTGATACAGCACTAAATTACAAACACTAAGCTGCTCTATTTGCACAGCTGAAGATACATTGGGGAAATCACATCTTTAAGCCAAAACCCCAACACATTTGTTGTCATGATGGCAGAGCAGTTTTTTCAAGCTGGTTATAACACAACAAGTCAGTCATCAGGAACAGCAGCCCGACAAAATACTGCAATTTACAGCTCTGCTAGTTCAGGGGAACTATTATTTTTGGAAGGATTGACTGATGTTTTCTGAATTGTGCTAGAATATGAGGTTTTCTTTCCAAAAGCAGCATGAGATGGGGATAGGAGAAAGAAGGGTTGCTCTTAAGCAACAAAGACACTAGTATTTGGTACATCTAATAAACCAAAAGTTACCCACGTGATCTTTTAACTATTGCACCGGAATGACCTGGTGTAAGGGCAGGCTGCAGTTCTTCAGCCATTTAGCAGCAGATGGTTGCCAGGTTCACTTGGTTACATGACATCACATTGCTTCATCATATACACTCCTATGTTTATATTTAAATATTTAAGTGGACTATGATAAGCAGCACAGAGATGGAAAAGAGCTTGCCATCTTCTGTTTAAAGAATGGATGTGTATGTAGTGCACAGTAGTGCTGGAACCAGAGGAGATGGATGCAGGCAGAGGTTTCCTGGATTGTAATTCATTGACACATGCTGATAGGGCTGAGCATTAAAATCCTTCTTTACAAATACACTTCACTTCTAAGTCTCATTTTTAGCTACCAATTCACAGGAAACTTTCAGTCAGACACCACCCTTCCCTCCTCTAAGAAGTAAATCTAAACCCTTCCACTTAAGACAGAGAAAAAACAACCTTTTGGCAACTGGAATCATGTCAGTATGGCCTCCCTAATGTGAGAGACACGGCTAAGAGCTTGGCATAGATAAATCTCTCTGAAACCTGAAGGCATATTTACAATGGATAAGCCATCACACCAAGTTCCAGATCACTTCCTTTCCAGCAAGATAACACTGCAGCCAGAGCAGTCCATCTTAGCTCCCCGTGCCGCTGTAGCAGCTACTTCCCTCTGGTAAATCAGGTTATCCCAGAGGAACAGGGCTACCAATTCCATTTTGACAGATTAGCACCACTTGTGTACAGGACTTGACACTTGCCATGCACCCAGATGCTGAAGGATATTTCCTGGGCACCTCTCAGGAACTGAATAGATATCAGCACTATAGCACCACAAGGTTTACTGTAGTAAAAACATGATTTCTGAAACAGGGTGCTCAAGTCTGGACTTGCAAAGGGGGAGGGTTTGGAGGGAAGTGACCCGATTCACGAACATTTACCCAGTACACACGACCACCTCTTTACTGAGGGAAAATACGCAAAAGCCCCAGACTGCAATACTGGCCAGCTTGTCATGCCTGTCAAACAAACAGATGTGTGGCCACCAAGAGTCTCCCTGAAAAAGGAAAAGAAGGCCAGAGTTTGGCACAGGGGTTGGTCAGACCAGCTCCATGCCAGCTGCACTCAGACATGTGCATCCCACATGTCCTGGCGGAGGGTCAGGGGAGGTCTCGAATGAGGGGGTGGTACAGCTCTCTTCAGTTTGCAGATGGGGGGAGAAGTTTCTCCTCCTCAGACACTGAGGTGTCCCAAAGAGACAGACACTGGCACCACGAGGTATCACACCATGTTGCTGAGCAGCAGGGGTGACATGGGCCAGAGGCCCTGGGCACTGAGGTATCATGAGAGTGATCTCATCTCCCTTGAGTTCGCTGCCCTTTGCTTAGCCTCCACCTTGGTTTTGCCTTTACCAAAGTTTCCCAGCTTCCCAGCAGAAGAGGCAGCCTAGCTCCCAGGTGGAAAATGCTTCACACACTGCAGGCAACATTTAGGGAGCAGGGGAAATCTCTCTTGGCAGTGCTCCCAGTCTGAGCTGTCACTGCCCTCAATCAGTCACAGGTGCTCTTCCGTGTCAGAGTAACCCATCCATACTGCCAGCTCCTGTCTCTCCCCATCCTGTTAAGCATCTCACAGCAGTGTTTGCTTCCTCCCCACCACCTGCAACCAGGTTGTTGCCACAGAACTCCCTATGTTGGAAAGCAAATTCCCATCAACGCCAGGTACAGATTTCCTGCTCTTACTTCTGTCAGCCCACTGCTTTTCTTGCTTCTTAGCTCACTGCCTCATCTCTCCTTCTCAACAAATATCCCACATCAACACTGCAGAACAGATGAGACAGAGCTTTAATAATGTATACATTCCCTTGCTGTACTTGCTGGATGCCTGAGAGCACTGTTTTAATGAGTCAGAACAGGCTGTCTCCTAATACCACTGTTTGGGGCCACAGCACAGTCAAACTGAACATATTTTGAAGGCTGTTTCTAAGAAGACGAGAGATGAGACCCTCCAAAGAGACATGGATCCAGAAACTTGGGGGAAGACACTTTCCTCAGGCAAGTTTGACCCAGGACTTAACTCCTTCGGTGCAGAAGCCTCCCATCATCAGCACATATAGTTAGACAGTTCTTTGAAGAACTGTGGAATTTTCCAAGAGGACATGGTGAAATCCATGTGCTTTACTGCCCCCTTATTCACATGCTCTGTGCTCAGGCACTGGCCCTGTTTAGATCACATTTCCCTACTGTTTAATGTTTGTCCTCAGTTCTTCTCCTTTTCTTCCCCCAAGTCTTGCCCCAAGTCGTGCACCGCAAACTGGAAGGAGTAACTTCTCTCAGCTCTGTCCAACCTTTGCACCTTTTATATACATATGTAAATATAAATTATATGCTGCAGCAAAATATTCCTCTAACAAGAATATCCTGGGGTTTAGACAAAGGGTACAGGCAGTTTAAAAGCTTTCTTTTAAATTTCAGCTCCTGCCATCTTAGACATTATTTTACTACCAGCACAGAGGTGCATATTATGTTAGTGATGTGCATAGCAGTCTTTATGGAGGAGAAAAAAAAAAAAATAACCAACAACAGCTCTCTTGGGACATGCCTGCTTATTTCTGGCTCATTTACTTTAATGGTCATAGTACAGCTCTGACAGGTTAGGAACACAGGTATAGGTGATCTTTGCTATTCTCTACATCATATCTAGCCTACACTTACACCTTAAAGTTACATTCCTAACCCTCACTTTGTATTTTAACCAGATAATAGGAAGCAAGCCTGCCCAAAGACTTGCTGTTCATTTCACTCTTAGCATCGCACAAAAGCACTGGGCCCCTTGTCTGAGTGTTATTATAATCATTAACTTCGGCACAGCTGAATGTGGTGGGACTTCAAATGGTGCAGTGGGTTTCTGCAGCTCCAGGGGTGCCAGGCCACCTCCAGGAGGAAACCCACCCAACCCAGTGTGTGCACACAGCTTTCACAAGCAGGCGGTTGACATCCTTCACATTTGACAACAGGTATTTTTTTCCCCAGAACTGTTCTGTCTGACACTGGGCAAGGAAGGAGGAAAACAAATACATTTTCTTCTGTCTAAACGCCCCCATTATTCAGACAACAGGAGGAGTCAAAATTTCACTTTTAACATCTGCTGCCAAACAACACTCATGCTTCAACCCTCACAACCTGATAGCACAGGGACACTTTCGGGGATACCAGTGAGGTCCCAGTGCTCTTTGTGCTGTGCTGACAGAGAACTTTGTACTCCAAAGATCTGCTGCTGTTATGATCAACACGGGGAGTCCAGAGGCGAGTCAGTCACTCACCCTCTCAGGCACCAGACCCCAACACAGACAGAGCCTACATCAAATCTACAGATCCGGATGAAACATTCTAGACCTATGCCACCACCACTGGGGTATCCCATAAAACACAGATGCTTCAAGAGAAGCATGTGGTACCTCAGCCTAATATTACGAACCAGGTACACTTCAAAGTGCATACTCCACCTCTGCCAGCAGCACAGGATGCTACACAGGAAGGTTCAAGCTGCTGGAGGGCAGCTCTGGGTATACATAGGCCTGTGGGCAACAGTAAGCCCATCTGTTTGCCAGGATTGACAAGATGGCTTAGAAATGTCCCTTGTCTGGAGGCGAGCAGGATGTGTACAGGCTGGCAACGTGTCCTGTGTAAACACCTCTTCACAGATTTTTCAGGGAGCCGCGTTCTGCAAGCAAGAATACTTTCCTGACTCTTTTCAGTCAAAATGGTATTTATAAAGGGTTTCCATTAAAATAAGTCTTCATTTTCCAAAATTAGTTTGCCAGAGTGTTTCCAACCATCTCAAGTAACAAGAGCAAATTAAACAGCACATAAATAACCTGTATCCCACACCCACCAGCTTCCACTGACCACAAGAGGCACGAGAAAGGAAAGGAACAAAACTGGCAGTGAAGAACATTTACTTTCCTCAGAAACTAGTAAAGCAGAGGATGAATCTGGGGGGGTGGAAATAAAGTTTAACAAAATAAAGCCATTACCTTCAGTAGATCTGGTTCAGAGAAATCTACTGAGAATATGAAAGTACAACACATGCCCCTGCTTCCCCTCTTTTGATGGCACTCTGGGTCATGCCATGGGAACTGACCTTTTTATAATGGGCTCCCTCTACCCCTTCTGTGTGCCCCAGGAAAAGGCACAATCATCTAATAAGAGCAGCCAAGCTCTCAAGCAAAAGTTAGCACAGATGGCTTAAGCTGTTTATTTTTCTGCTTCCTGTTTAGAGTGTCAGGCTCCAGACAGTGGTTATTAATTAATCAGAGGTCAGTTCCATGCTGAGACCAGTCGTCCCTCCCAATAAGCACCTGTTTTAAACAAATGCAAGCCAACATAAAAACAAGTTTAAATAATCAGTCATTCCTCAGGGATGTTTCTGTACTTAATTTGGTGGCAGTGCAAACTGCAGAGATCTGAGGACTACCATCTATGTGGGGTGCCTGGGGTGAGCACTGAATTAACTTGCTGCAGTTTTGAATACATCAGAGCATGGAAGAGTATCTTGGAATGATCTCAGACAGTAGCTTAAGGCAAAGCACATTCAGCAAATAAACATTTTTATGACAGCAGCACTTCTTTGTGGCTGTCATGGTGTAACCCCAGCTGGCAACCAAGCCCCACGCAGGCACTCGCTCGCTTCCCACCAAGAGGACCAGGGACAGAATTGGAGGAGTAAAAGTGAGAAAACTTGTGGGTTGAGATAAAGGCAGTTTAACGGGTAAAACAAATGCCATGCATGCAAGAAAAGTAAATCACGGAATTCATTCACCATTTCTCATGGGCAGGCAGGTGTTCAGTCATCCCAGACAGCAGGGCTCCATCATGGGTAACAGCTACTTGGGAAGACAAATGTCACCACTCCAAACTTTCCCTCCATTTCCTCCTTCTTCCCACAGCTTCATGTGCTGAGCATGATGCCATAAGGTATGGGATATTCCTTGGGTCAGTTAGGATCAGCTGTCCTGGCTGTGAGGGGTCACAACTACTTGTGCACCCCATGCTTCCCCATGGGTGGGGAGGTGTGAGAAGCAGAAAAGGCCTTGCCTCTGGGCAAGCCCTGCTCAGCAGTAACAAAACTATCTCTATTATCAACACCCTTTTCAGCATAAATCCAAAACACGGCCTCTTACTAGCTACTGTGAAGAAAATCAACTCTACCCCAGCCAAAGAAGCACAGTGGCATATGTGAATGGAAAAGGTACCTCCTCATTTTCAGAGCTAGGGTTTGAAGTTCACCTTGGAAATGTGCGTGTGCACATGAAAAAGCAAACAGATCTCTGCTGATGGTGCTGCAAGTCTGATGCATTTTAATATGAGAAATTTAATTGCTGTGCTTTACTTCTGAAGCCCAAGACAGTTGCCCAAGCAGATATGCTCATTCACACAGAAGTGAGGAGCACAGGTAAGACAGAAGAAAGGGGGATGGGGGGAGATTAGCCGTGGCTCAAATTGCTAAGGGCAAAACAATTTGCTTCCACAAAACAGAAGAGACAGACTGGACACATCTCTCCGAGCTCCACGTTTCTCTGATCTGAGGGATCAAAGTACTAATTTGCTTAATGGTGCCAAGGCAGCTCTGCTGTTCACAGAGAAAGCTGTCCAGCCATGTCACCAGCTGTGCCCCGGCCTGGGAAACAAGAAAGTGAGGGAGGTTTCCTTCCGTATTGAAGCTCGGAGCCCAGTTAAATGTGTGGGTCCCTGGCCGTGTGTCAGAGGTGGAGGCTGGGGAGGTGAGCAGTGGTAACAGCAGCACCTGGCAGTATTATTGCCTAACTAGGAGAAGGAACAGAAGAGAGGTTATAGAAGCAATAACAGACTGAGCATGGCGACAGGGGGTTCTGGTTTTGTAGAGCAGAACACAAAGGGGCAGATAGTGAGACACAGCTAAGATAGTATCTCATTTTTACAGGTTTATACTGGGAAATTAGTACAGTAATTACTTATGCATTCAGTCATCAAGATTCAAGATCTCAAATAGATCTCTTCTTATTAATGGGCATTTCTCTTCAGAACAGATTTATTTTTTTATAGAACGGCAATACTTTAGGCTCTACTTCTCCACCCTCACCCCAAAATCATAACAGACTTACCAGATGATGTTTTCTGAGTAGAGCAAGTTGAGAGAAAGCCTTTCACGGCTGCCGCAGCCCTGTGAAGGAAGGTCACTGTCACTGCTGAACCTCAAGATTTTATGGGACAGACAGGAGTGTCACCACAGAAGTTGCCTGTAAAAAGACCAGAATGGGATGTGAACCTTTTTCTCTTGAGGGCTGTCAGGCATAGGCTTCCAAAACACAGTGTCAGAAAAGATTTCCCTCTTTAAAAACCTCTTAACAAAAAATCCTTACATGATTCAGCTTTGAGCTCATGCGTTAGGCTGCAGACATGGCCAGAAGAGAACTGGCTGTGCTTTTTACCAGAATGGTGGCCTTCCTCAAACAGACAAGTAGTTACAGACACCCACTCTAACCACTGCAAGTCACTAGTGGCAAATGCCCCCTGCCTGGACTACTCTGGTCAGAAGAAATCCCTGCCCTGACGGGCAGCCCCTCCCTCAGACTCCTTTGTGCAAGATACCATGCAATGCTCACAAGAGTGCAGGACATCCATATCCTCTGGGGAATAAGTCACTTGGAGTGTCTCACATAACTGAGAGCTGGCACTGAAGAACCTGGTACTCATAAGTGTTTTAACAGTTTAAATTTCCAGTCTATGCTTTTTCCGCTATATATAGAGGATACTGGCACAGCTTCACTTTCCCCACAGTATCCTACATAATCAGGCCAACAGCTCTTTAGTCGGGTAGGTACCTCCTCACACTCAGCAGAGCTGCAGGAAAAGCTCCCCCCCTCCCTTGGCCCCCTCTCTTTGACTTACTGCCTTGTCTTTGGCACACAGCTTTGGACACACACTGCAATTTGTCCTCCTGCAACTTAAAGTCTGGGAAAGAGTATCCTACACACACTCACATACTTCCAAGACACAGCCATGCCATGATTAGGACCTCATATCCAAAAAGTTTGATTGCAAAAGTATTTCTAGGAAAGGAAAAGTATTAGGCCAGCTGACATAACTCCAAGTGTTATCAGAAATCCCTCCTGGAGCATGGAAGTGTGCCATGTTAAAAGTCCCTTGTCTGTCAGCAAAAACAACTTGGTTAAACTCTTCCATTTCTCTCAAACTAGCATTAATGTGAGCTCTCTCTCACCTAGTAACTCTTTGGTTAATCCAAATCCTTTGCACACCATCAATTGGCCATGACAATTAGACAGATTTCTTTCAGTCCAGAAAGTTCATGACTTCAAGGCGAATAGTGGATTTTAATGGGGCTACAAGTCTCCTGTGGCAGCTGCAGCACAAAGCAAAGAACAAAGTCACAATGCTGCATATGTAACAATTGGCTCTTACTTCCTAGGGATAGCTATCAAGATGTGAGCAAAGGCAAAAGGGATTGTAATGCCCTTTAAAAAGGGAAAAGAAAAAAAAAAATCAAAGACTGGATACTGCCCCAAATCTATTTTGGTCATATTATTCATTACTTCTGAAGTTAACCTTTCATATGGTTTAGAAGTCTATGGTATTGCCACATGAATGAAAATTTATCTCTTACCCTAACTAGGCACGATAAGAGAGGAAGAAAGGGAAATGGATGAAAGTGCTGGAAGATTTTTAGTGACATAGTTTAGCATTGCTATTGCTAGTCCCTCAGTTCTGCCATGATGTGCTCTGTTGTTATGAATGGATGATGTGGGTTTAAATCAGCTCCTGTCTGTTGCCCAGGCCTCTGGCAGCAGGCAGTTGTGTTACTGAGGTGTCCAGCACCCCAGGATCCACTCTTATTCACAAGTGTTTTTTTAATGGCTGATTCGGTCTATTATAAAATGAATTATTTAATTATAGACACAAAACTAACAGACACTAGACTTAAAACAGACTTTCTACACAGGGATAAGACAAAAAGTGATACTAGTACACACATGTGGAGTTAAAGGTACCACGAAATTTATAGCTAGACAAGAAATAGTATAATTTAGGATCCAGTGTTTCTTACCACCAATTCTGGAAGGGGCACACATCAAAAAATCCTTTCTCTCAATTCCCAGGAAAGGGACCTGGAGTTGCATCCAAGCTCCAGGGAGAAATCATCTCACACGTCTCCACGGAGTCTGTAAGAGACTTCTGCCTCTGTGATAAACTGTAGTACTTTCACAGTGTAAAAACAGGCCTTTTGGTCACCTCTGTTTGTTTATCTCTTCCCACATCTGTTAAGCTGGCAGACCTTTTGGCACCAGGAGAGGATACCCGCTGGGCCTTGCCCATCTGGGTTATCTCTCCTATCTGCACCGGCTGTCTGTGGTGGGAGAGGGGTGTTATGGCCTGCCACATGTGTGGTGAGATCTTTGCCCAGGTTTGGCCGCTGTTTGCTGGAAGCAGGATACTGGCATGCACCAGCTCTCCTTACTCTCTTTGAGGAACTTTCCCAGTTTTCTAACATGCACTGAAGCACCCATGGATTCATTAAAAGCCACGCCACAGATGTTTGCAGGTTTTCACCGCGGAGCTACAAAAGCTAGAAGACCTTGGGTGCTCACCTGGTGGCATTTGTGTCTCTCAGGGGTATCCCAGTGACTGCATGATTCCCTCCCAGTCAGGAATTTTTGGGGCTTTGATAGGTTTTGTCCTGGGAGAAATAAGAATGTAGAGCATTAAATTCAGTTTTAATATTAAGTTTTAAAAGAACCTGTGCCAGGTACTAGAAGAATTCCTATATCTGACCCTCATGGAAACACATGGATCACGGTTGAAGACAGTCTGGAGAGCAAAACCTTAAAATACTCATTTTAAAAGTTCATCTGGGGAAAAAAAAGATGTGTTCAATTAGATAGCAAACCAATTAGAAAAACGATCACATTGCTATGCTACCAGGCCAGGCCTTGTTCATTATAATCCTACAAAACTCAAATTCGCTTTAACCTTGTTTCAAGCTTCAGCATTTTGCCATTACTGCATCTCCACTGATAGGTACTTCCCCTGTTATGCACACTAAATTGTTTTCTGGTTACTTTCTGACTCTCTGAATTTTCCAGCCTCTTTCTCCTCTGTCATAGCATCATTCTAAAGTTCTATCTCATTCTGATACTAAAGCCTAATTCTGTGTTTTAGTTTTTGGAAAAAGTAATTTAGTTTAGAGACAGGCACCCACAAACTTCTGTTATTCACCAGCTCTAGAGAAGGAGAGGGGAAAAAAGGATAAAACAGGCTGTTTCAATATGTTGGCACATAAATAGACATTGGAATCTAGTTTAATATACCCAGTCTTGAAAAAGTGCCAGCCATAACAAATGCTATTACATAGCAGTGAGTCTGTGCGCTGGAGGATGCTCCAGGGAGCTGTCTGTGAGATTCCTATTCAGGCAAAACTTTGACTGATGGCCCCATTTCTGACAGTATTTTCCTCTATACTGCATGTAAATAGTTATGATAGCTAAACTGCTATTCTCAGCTGTAATAGATATACTTTTTTGTGTGCTCTTACAAATAAGCTCTTGGAGGAAGATCATTGTGGAGTGCTGCAAGAGCTCCTTAGCATATTCGCTATCTTTCCCCTCTCCTGTCCTTTCACTCCCAACTCAGAGTTAACTGACATGCTAAAATGTAGATTTGGTGGGTGGTGGGTATCTTCTTAATGAAAAAAATTATTTCTAGCATGTTCCATTACCCTAACAGTCTTCAGCAGGAAGCATTACTACTGCATTTGGTAACAAAAGCATGTTCTTGTTCAAGTGTCAGGGAAAAAATCAACTTCTTCCCCTGAGAGCGACAATGAACATGCACATAACCCTCAACTACACCCAGACAGAAGTTAAATAGGGCCTCTTTCTCTAGAGCAGTAGCCATCACCACTGCTGTGATGTTAAGAAGACGAGTGTCTACACAGAATAATTACTATCCAAAAAACTTTCTCCAGAGGCATCACATAATTTGGAAAATATTTGGAGAACCACGTACATTAACATTCACCCACGGCACTCCCAAAGGCTGGTGATGGATTTCTCTACCACAGTTTCTCTACCAGCAAATCAGCATGGATACCTACAGAGATGAAGTTCTTCTGCATAACATTTGCAAACACAATAAATTAAACCCATCAGAGGGAGAATAAAGAAGGATAAGGGAAGGGAAGGAAAAAACCCACAGTGAAATGCTGGGAGGAGATGCTAGGAGAAGGAATACCTTCAGCATATCCAATAAAACCTCTGCAAGCTCAAGTTTCTTGAGTTTTTCCCCACTCTTTTCTTGTTACTTCCCCCTTCCCCATTTACCTTTTATGCCAACAAGTTCCAGTTAATTCCTTTTGTTTCCAAGTTGCTGCTCGATACAGCACTATTTCCCCTTTCTCCTTTCCCCCTACACTGTGTACAGGCTCTTTAAAACAGGAAACAAAAAGCATTTCCTCCGCATATTTTGAAATGGAATTACCTTGATGTGCTCCTGCTCCCTGCCTCTCTGCATTTCCAACGAGATTTTACTTAACTGCACAGCATCCTGTACACATGCAGACAGACAGGCCTCCAGAAATTTTGACTTTCCAGGAAACAGCATTAAAGTTTTCTCTTTTCTTTTTAATTTTCTTTTAAATTAACTTTCTTTTTAATTTAGCTTTCTTTCAATCTGTGGATTGCATTTATAGACTACTGTCTCAGTGATGGGATTGCACCTCAGCAGGGTCAAGGTGAGGAAAATGCAGCCTTCTGCATGATAGTTAATACATTTTCTGGCATGAAGATTCACACCCAGATCCCTCAGTGCCTCAGAGTCATCCTTTCCACCTCCAAGAGGCAAATCATGTACCATCATTGTCTCAGAGGACATGGAGGATGTGGGCTCACCTTTGAAAACGAAGTTGACAGTACAGGAAGTCACAAGTCACTTATACGGACAAGTGTCCCTCAGGGGGTGCCCAAAGATCACAGCTTATTTCTCTGTAGTCTCTTTTACTGTTCTCTGAGGCCCCAAGAGGGCTGTTCTCCTGCTGGATCAGTGCAGCACACCGACACAGGGATTCAGGTCTTCAGCCAAGCTTACAGCCTGAGCTCTGCAGCTTAACTTAAGGCTGCCTACACACCAGAGCTGTGCAGCTGGGGCTTTATGAAACTGGCCCAAGTGAAAGTGGGAAATTTCCACGACTGAGCGTCCTCAGCTGGATCATTTGTTGTTACCTAGCACTTTTCTTCCTCTCTGAGTCTCTTCATAAATCCCAAGAAACTCCTCTTGGCAGTTCAGCAATGATGTTATTGACGGATACTTTACAATAATCTTTGCCATGCCCTTCAGAGACAGAGTATCCATGAGCACGCTTGCTTCCCATGTAACGTGATGAGGAAGGAGCAGATATAAATCTCTGGGGGTCTCCTAGCTCCACTTCTGATGGACATTCTGTGGATAAATGTGCACTTCAGTGATAAAAGCATTAAAACAAGACAGTAAAGAGCTTTCCACAAAACCTGGCAGTCCTGCCCATGATTGAAGAGAGTCTAGCAGGTCAATAAAGTTGGTGACAAATGGTTTTCCAATATTGAGTTTACTTTTCTTATTTTTTAAACCTGTTCCTCCCCTGCCCCAGTATTACTGGACTTGGTGGAATCCTGAAAATCCTGATATCACTAGCAAGAGCACGGTTATTCACTGGAAAGGCCAAAATGATAAAAAGCTTAACCTACATAGGTCATCTCTCTCTCTGTACATATAAATATTTAAAACCCATTCTGATCAGTTGGATCATTTCTTAGGGCTCGGCGTTCAAGCTGGTACAAGCCTGCAGGAGCTCTCAAAGTGTACACAATCACAAGGCAGGCCTGTTGCCTTAGCCTCAGAGACCCAGGCAGAGACACAGGCTATAAGCACAAAGGGGTGAGCTGCTGGGCCTTAGAGGAAAGTAGATTTGCTTGAAATTTGCTCTGAGCTGTGCTTTAAATCAATGCCTGGAAAAGAGATAAACAGATACAAAGCTGGTCACATACCTGAGCTAAAAGACCCACCAAACTCAAATACTCACTCACTACTGAGGAAGAAATGTAATTTTTTTTAATTTGACCTTGTGACCAGATCTTGAGAAGAGTTATGAAATATTATACTTTTGTCTATGAAGACCCTGATTCTCCAAAAACATAGGAGAGCAGGCCTGGCCTATAGCTTCATGTACACACAGTGCACTCAGATTCAGCACTCGTTAAATAAGAGACCAAATCAGCAGGGAAATATTTGGAAGCATCTGAGGGGTTATAACAGAGCAGGAGGAGAGAAAACAAGATCACTAATGAGAACTGTGTGTCCCTTTAGTGCCAAGCGTAATAGGGTTGTTTGCCTCCCATGGCAGCAATTTTTAAAGTCATACCCTCTGCAGAGCAGCTTAAATTCTGCGTAAGTGTGCTCCCTCCCACACCAAGGTTTTATGAGCTCTCTGCTCAGATGGGATGCTGACACCATGCCGCGACTCTGTGTACCTGCACGGGACACCGAGGGTGCAGGGAGGGAAGGGCTGAGCGCTCCTGCTGGCTAGAAATCCTTCCAGTCCCGAAGGGAGATGAAGAACATTTGCCTCCTGAGGAAGGTGCTGCGGTGTGAACAGCTCTGCACAGCAGCACCTGTGAGAAGGAACACAGGGTACGTGCCTTAACCCTCGGTGGAAGAGAGCTCAGCCCAGCTGAGTTACAGGGAGGGTGCCCTTCCTCACAGAGAGCCGGCTTCAAAAAAATCCAGAGCTCTCCCACCACAGTCTAGACTAAAAGCAATGAGTCAATCACACAGTTTTGCACAAGGGCTCCTGCACACACCCAGCACTGCTGGAGGATGTGGTCCCTGTGCTGGCATCAGGGGACAGCAGGGCACACCAGTGTAGTGTGGGTGCTGCAGTCTGGAAGATGATACAGCCCAACAGGCTGAGCCACAAGGGCTCTCTAGGTTCATTTTAAGCGTTGTTTTTGCATTCAGGTTACTGGGCTTGCCATGGCTTCGAGCTCACCCAGAGATGAGCAGCTCAGCTGAGAAAAGCCTGCTTCAGGGCAAGCAAGAGCCTTTTGCATGGTTCCAGCCTCTGCTAACCATCCCTGGAGCTGCTGTGCTAATGATGTCCCCACAGTTGTTGGCTGTGCTGCACTTCCCTGTGGAGAGAAATCATCGCCACCTCCCGTTGCTTACCACTTCGGGGGGCCTATCTTTGTCTCAGTGGTGTGATGTTGTGGAGCACCAGCATGGATGCCAGTGGGAAGAGGAGGAAAGCACACACTGCCTGCTAACCAGCTGGCTACTGCACAAGGCTGAGAGCAGTGCCGGTAGCACGTCCCTCCTGAACAGATTGCTTTTCCGATTCGTGAGCAACTGCAGTCTCCAATTTGTTGCCAAAGCTCATGTCACCCAGCAACTCAGGGGTACTTCAGCCTTTTCATCATCCTTCCTCCTACACAGTATTGGATGTGGAGAAACATTTAGGTGCTTAATTGGCAGGAGGAGGTACATTAGTAAGACAAGGCTGTTTGCTGTGCTTTAGAAGCAGCAGCAAGCTGACAATGTCTCATCCAAAACCACAGCTCCGTTTAAGCAAAGTACGTGCATAAGAGATTAAGTAATTCTCTGCCCTGAGAGATTCAGTCCAAAACATGGAAGATAAAAAAGCAATACCTTATTTCAAGGATGGTAAGAGGGAGAGAGAGAGAGAGCAGATTAAGCAACATATCCAAGTGCACGGGAATTCTGCAGCATCAGAGGTAATGGATCCCTGCTCCTCTACTTCTTGCAATAGGAAGACAATCATATAAAGGTCAGATAAAGGAGCCACGTACCTGTATACTAAAACTTTGAGTCAGTATCTCACAACCCTCAGGGCTTTGAACCTTTTGTATGAAGGCGTATGCAAGAGCTGTGTGCACTGCCACAGCCTCCCCCTCTGAGAAAGATTTACACTGCAGAGCTGAGCAATCGACGGCCTGGCCAGAGAGCCATTACTGCCTTCAGAGTCAGTGGTCAGCAGCCAGCTGTGTCAGATCCAAGGGGATGTCCTGCCAGCTCCCAGCTTATCTGTGGGGATGGCCTGGCTACCATACAAATAATGACTTGTTTTGTTGACTGGTTTTAGCTTAGGAGAACGTTCTCCCTTAGCATCTGTACTAACATTCCTGTTAGATCAGTGTGGGACTAAGGAAGATGCCACAAGGAAGAAAGACAGGCAGCTGCAGCACAAAGCAGGAGAGTTCAAGTGCTCATCTGACCTGCGAGAGGATCCACAACATGCTCTTTTCTTTAATATATACTTTAATTTCCTGCCCCTAACTGCAGAGGACCATGCAGGGAAAAAAAGATGAAATTTATTCCTGTCAGCAGAAGTCTTCCATTTTCTGCTGGCAGCAATAGGATGAAATGTAGGATGGGCAGAAACACCAACACTCAGTCCAGGATTAGGTTTTTCCTCTTAAAAAACAACGTGGGACAATCACACCTATTCATTAACATACTTGGCTGTATGTGTGCACACGCAGGGAAGGAGGAGGGATAAAGCTCTGGAATACAAAGGTTTTGCATCAGCAGTTTCCTAGTGCAACTACTTCGAGCCAAAGTGAAACATTTCTCTAGAATGACTAATTAATTTATTTAACATGTAAAACAAGAGCCTTGAAGCTATCTAGAATCTTTCTGAAATCTCTCAAATCCCTTCAGATTACCCAAGATGAAGTGGTGGATTTCTCCATTTGCCAATGAAACTATAAAGCCACATTCACCTTGACCTAAGCAGAAAAGAAACTTCTGGGGAAGAAGAGAGCGAGCTGGTGCAGGGAAGCAGCATGACAATGCTAGGTTCACATGGAGCACTTCAAACAGGTTTTTCCCCCCCCCATTTCTCTGTATGAGAGTCCTTCAGTTTAAGAACAGGGGCCTCTTCTTTTTGCATCACTTTCATGCAATCAGTGCTTATTCACTAGCATATGCTACTCTTTCTCTGGCAAAATTTATCCTGCAGACTTCTGAATGTGATGCTAATTATATCTAGATATGTAAATGCACAAGTTCAGTTTAGAGCATTTTCCCAAACTCTCCTGCCCATCAAAGCAGTGAGTGAAGACTGAGCACAGGCTAAAGACAAAATATGATTAAAGTGTGCCCTTTAGTATTACACCTAATTTATTAGTCCACCATGAGATTGCGATATTGAGCAGAAGTCACAGTTTAGCTTGACAATGCCTCAGTCAGAATTGCTTTGCCTCTTATTTTCTCAGCTGCTCTTACGCTCTTGCCTTGTGATTTTGGGGAGATTAGTCAGTTCTTCAACAGTGCTCTGAATACAAGAATTTCATAAAAACAATTCAGGTCATAGTTTATCTTGACAAAAGAGTGCTGTGAAAAAGAGCTCCAAGCAAGCTACAGTGGGAAGTGTTTCACTGGGATCATAGGTGGGCCTTGGGAAGTGCAAGTCCTTTCCAGCCCCTTTCCCTTGGTGATCCATAGACATCCATCCACACGCAGACACTTTCAAGAGCGCTCACCTCTAATTTCACTTCACCTGACAAGAGTCCTGGCCTCCCACAGAAACAAAGCCAGCACAAAGCATCCTGGCAGTGATCCCTCCAGGGTAACTGAAGTATTAATTTATCTCATAGACTTCATTCTCAAGTACAGGTGCTCGTTTCTGCTGCAACTGCCTATCTCAGCTCCCATCTGGTTGGGAAATAAATTCGAGGTTAGGTCTGGGCAGAAGAAGAAAGTACTTCTGACAGAAATGTAATTCCAGCAGCATCAGGGAAACGTTGAAGTCATACCTCAGCATGCTGAGTTGGGGATGCACCACAATAGTCTTCACCTGTCTCAGCTGTGACTAGGGCAGAGAGGAACAAGCTGCCTTTTAAGTGCAGCCTGAAAGAATACTTGTAAAGGAAGAGGGGAAAACAAGCCCACAAATTATGACCAACCTCAAAAGAGGTCATGAAAAGAAATTAAAAAAAGCTCCAAGGACTTTGAAAAACAAATTACCTACGTCTCCACTCAGCTGAGAAGATTACTGGGACACAGTACATGGACATCCTGAGACTAAAGTGAAGGCTTCACTGTGCAAATACAAGCCGCTAAGGTTTTGCAGAAGCCTAGTGTGAGCCACTTGGGCTTTTTTCCCACATGTATTTCTTCCTCTGCCCCATTAGGAAGAAAGAGTCAGCAAGGTTTTTACAGACAGATTTATTGCTTGGCACTAAGGGAGTACGATGTTGAGGATACACAACATCGGATCGGATCGTCTCTATTAGATTGTAAGACGTTTTACTGCCAGTAGTAAGAAGCTGGTATAAAACATACTTCCTTACACTGCAAGTTAGCTGAATGAAACCAGAGTTACTGGATTTCATTTCTCATTCTTCAGCCTGTGCTACTTATCAGTCATTTTGCCTTGGTGCCAACACTTTTATCTGTACCTACAGATCTGTTTTGAGAAGTATTACACGGTCAAATACACCATTTTCAGTGGTATTGCTTCGGTTTTACCTGTTCTGTTGACTCTTTTAGAGCTCTTCGATGGTTTCCTGCTGTCACAGTCCAGTCCAAGGGTTTATTGGACCTGTATGATGGAAGCAAACATATTGGAGCCAGCCATAGAGCTTCCTAATTCAGCAGTCACACATCCCTTCTGGCTCTTCTCTAATTAGTCACTTATTCCCAGGACTGCTGAGCAAGAGCTTCTCACTGTGACAACTGTGTTGCATCAGTTCTGGCTCTGATAGGAGATAGTCCAATTAACTTTAATGGATCTCCTACAAGGAAGATCAAGCTGTTCCCATCTCAAAAATCAGTGCTCATGGAGGAAGGGCAGAAGAAAGGTTTTGCAGAGGACAAAAAGGTGTGAATATAATTTATAGCTGCGCCCCCAGCCTGGAGGAGCAGAGGAGCAGAGGAGTGCACAGCATGGGGAGAGGAGCTGAGGGGGCCTGGGAACATGCTGGTCACACTCACAGCCACATGCTGTGGGCAGGTTGATGACAGCCCTGTCACACTGGCAATCTCTGAGCAGCTTCAGGGCAGCAGTGAGGACAGCCTCCTCAGCCCCACTAATGTGTTTGAGCAGTCACTGAGGAGTAACTGGGGAAAAAACACAGGTGTCTGCAAGAGAGACAGAAAACTCTCCATACTTTCACAGGCAAATTTATTGTTTTCCTAGATAACCTCACACCATGAATGCAGCAAGGCCAAAGATGCAGGAGAGAGAAAATTTTTCCACTCTGTCTGGAAGTAGTGGGGGAGGGTAGGAAAAAGCAGCACATGAAAACTTGAATCCTAAGGAGGAGCTCCTTCAGGGAGCAAGTGAGGGTCAGGTACTGAAAGAGGATCTCTCCCATACTCTCCCCTGTGTCCCTGCTCCCAGTAGGAAGTGCAGGCAACCAGAATGGAGAGGATGTCCCACAAGTATGGATAATGAGTGATGGAGCACCTGTGTGTCACTTTTCATCCACACAAGTGCACGAAAGGGGAGTGAGGTCAGAAAGCATCTGCCTGAGTGCATAATCCTCTTATATGTTAAAGGGAAGAGCCTCAGACCAAATCAACTGAGCTGAATTTACTTTCTTTACCTAAGGGGACATCCTTCAGATGCACCATTGGTGCAGTTAATCCTGAACCTTCTCTTCCTGCCTCCTCTGTAAGAGGAAGGAAATAAGAGTTAGCTCTGACTTGGGTCAGTAACTCTGGCTTGCCCCCTCAAACGAAGTCCCCCCTCTGGAAGGGAAAAGTTGCTCATCTCCTCAAGCAGCAGCAGGCACACTCTCATGAAAGTAGAAAGCAACAATAGCAGACTTGTTTCAAGGCTGTCCTCTGTAGTGAGGTTTTCAAGGAAACATCGGACTGATGGAATTAACAAGACTGCTTGTTTCAGGTAGCAGATGTTAGTCATCTCATTCCTCAATGAGAATAAGAAAAAACCACTTGATTCACCTCCCTTATTCAGCAAAGGAAGCTCTGCTACAAGTAACTATTCTGTTTTAAAGCTACCTTGACAGAATGCAACAGCATTAGCCTGAAAAATCAGCTCAGTTATCGAAGAATAGCTGCAGATGATGTGGAAATCGTTAGACACAGAAAGCATCTCTCTACTAACAAATGAGCAAACGCAAGCCAGGCTCTAAACCCTCTGAAGCCATTCTCCCCATCACTTTGAAAATTTACCAGCATGATATTCCCTGAATTCACCACTGGTTTGGGAGCTGAGAATCCACAGAGATTACCTGCAGGAATGAACAAGAAACTGTATTTTTAAGATGAGAAATGTCATCCTGTAAGCACCTGTGGCTTTAACGAATATAGATTTCTAAAAAACCCCAAACCATAGAGACTTGGCGACTTTCTGATTGGAAAACAAGAGCAGCCAGAATTAATCTGCTATAGGTATGATACATGTACATAAAAGAAATCCTAATTTTCTTACAGAGAAATTACAAGTAATCTTCAACACACCATGGGAATGCTGCTCATTGCACAAAACAGAACTCCAAACCAACAAACCACACTCGAGAACTGAATTTGTCACCATCGCAAGGAAAGTCCCTCTAGAATAGTCTGCGTGTCCAGGTTAAAGACCTAGAGAGCAGCTGCTAGACTTTTTCTTCCTATAGAGAGAATTCAGTTTGCACAACATCTGAAAGCCCCATAATTGCAGCTGGATAGGAAGCTTGCACTTTATTCCAGAGGAGCTTTCCTGCAGGAATTTGAATTTCTGATGGCAAAGCTGTGCTGGAAAGCATCAAGAGAAAAGCTCCAGGATGCTGAAAGCTCTCCCATGAAAAATTCCAGATCCAAAATTGTCAGCCTTGTACCCCTAACTTAAATAGTCCTTTCCAATGGAAACCAGATTTCTTTTTGGAACTGTAGTGCTAATACTCATGCAGCATTTGGTAAATACATGCAGCTAAATTACCACCACAAAACAGATTCACATCGACCAAATGAAAAACAGAAAAAGGGGGAAAATAGAACACTTTGCCAAAGATCACTTGTCAATAGCAAACCCAAGACAGTTCAAGACTCTTACCCAGCTCATCTGGTAAAAAGGAAAGAGCACCAGCCCCTGATCACTCTACTCTGGTTTTTGGTTGACATAGAGGTCTGTAAAGAGGTAACCGGAGTTCAATCCAAATATCTTCACTTCTGAGCACAAGATTGCTTTTCACTTCAAGAATAAATATCGAGCTCTGCAAAAGTGAGTGTGGTGCCTGGAAGCTGTTTTTTGAAAAAAGACAGGCTTTTACAATGTGCTTTCTTTTCATCCAAGTAGGAAGAACATCTGGAAATACAGAAATTAAAAAAAAAAAGGGAAGAACATATCTTTCACTGAAGATTTTATACTGATAAACTGAAGCAGATTTAAAGTGAAAAATTAAAAAATATTTCTTCTGAAAGTGTGGGAAAGAAATGCCTCAGGTCAGCAATTTTTCGTTAATGAAATTCCAACAGAATTAGTTCAATTGATTAAGAATCCATTTCAGGAGGATTAAACACCCACCAACAACCATCCTTTCACTCTGCCTTTCTTTGAAAATTTGTCTTTTTCAGCGACACTTAGAGCAAGGTTCTCTCACCGTCTCCTGGGAGAGAGCGATGCAGAGCTGAGGCCAGATGCAGCAGCACACACTTGTGCACTCCACTGGCTCTGCAGCAGAACATGAGCCCTGCTCCCACATCCAGCCCTGCAACAGCAGCAGGCTATTTATGGGAAAGCAAGACCTCGGATCAGGATGTGGGATCTCCTGTGCCAATGGCACACTTGGCCATCATGATGGGCAAGACAAAAGGACAGAGCCTCAAGGCTGCAGCAGAAACCCTTCCAGGGGTACAGAGTACCATGCAACCAGACAGCATATATGGGTGATAAAACATGCCTGTTTCCACAGGATTTCTAATTGAAGTCTGAAACAATTAGTGCTCGCACAGCTGGTTTTCTTCTTCCTCACAACAAATAGTAACTGCATCATAAATGCAGCCCAGACTAAGTTCCACGGCAAAGTCTTCAAACTGCAGCTACAAAGTGGACAAGAAAGAGGGAATTGTCAAGACTGAAACACTTAAACTTCTTAACTGTGGGCCGGGGAAAAGCTAGATTTTGGAATAATTTGGGCAAGACTTCCCTTGGTGAGTGTGTCACATTTTTCATTGAAACAGTCTGTTGGCAATCTTGGTCTGACTGCTCCTTCCTGGGCAGGGCTACAGACAGGTCTGCAGGGAATGAAGCTGGCCTAAGCTTTGTCTCAAGGCATTTTAGTTGTCATCTTTACTCCAGCACTCAATGCCTTGTACTTCTGAAAAGTCAGTGCCCTATACGAAGTGCCCTTCCAAGAGTTTTTCTTTCAAGCATGGAAAGTGTGGGATTTTTCATTCCTTGATTTTGTTTTCACTCCAGACTGCAGGTTCTCACAGCAACAGAGCAGCAGCAAATCACAGAAAAGGTCTCCATATCCTCAAGCATCCCTTGGTTTAACAGTGTGTCATGGTTTAGCCAAAGTAGCCAGTTAAGCATCACACAGCCACTCACATACCACCACTTCTCCCCACCTCTGTCAGGATGGGGGAGGGAATTGGGGAAAAATAAAGGAAAAACCTGTGGGTCTGAGATAAGGACAGTTGAAATAAAAATTTATAATAATAATAGTAATGAAATTGGAGACAGTAGAAAGAGAGAGAGGAATAAACCCCCAGAAAGACAAGGGATGCACAATGCAATTGCTCACCACCACTGACCAATGCTCATCCTGTCCCCCACCAGTGATCGGCAGCTCCCAGCCAGCTGCCCCCAGTTTACATACTGGGCTCAGTATTCCATGGTACGGATTATCCCTTTGGCCAGTTCAGGTCAGCTGCCCTGGCCACCCTCCCTGCCAGTTCCTGGTGCCTCTCCTCACTGGCAGAGCATGAGACACTGGAAAGTCCTTGACTCGGGGTAAGCACTACCTAGCAACAACTAAAACAACAGTGTGTTATCAATGCTATTCTCATCCTAAATCCGAAACACAGAACTGTACTAGGAAGAAAATTAACTCTAGCCGAATCCTAGATGAAACCAAGACACACTGTTTTCCACCCCTGTTTTCTCTCAGCAGGGGAGGAAAGATGTTCGTGCTTTGAACAATGTAAGTGGCAGCAGGACTCATCCTGAGCTTGGGGGGTTGCTTGCTGTACACTTGCTGTATTGCCTGGTGCAACGGGCAATAAGAATTAAGGGATGCTGGTACTGGGAGTGGGAACTAGTATCAGACAGCCCATGCACAGTGAGAAGCAGACACTTTGGTATGAAATAAGGAGGAGCTTTTGCTGGGGTTGACACTGCCTTGAGAAAAAGCCTGATTCTATTGTTTGCAACATGTTCTCCACCTTCCATTTACCCTCAAATCTGTGCTGGACTTCAAGAAAAAGCTATCCTGAGATGAGACTGGTGGCTACAGGTTTCAAGCACTTACAATAGCCCCCCCATAAAGGAGTTCGAAGGTCATGTCTAATTGACAAAATATGCCCTGCAAAGAATCAGTGACCTGGAAACTCTACAGTTTACAGTCTCATGTGTCACAGATGTTTCTGGTAGGATTTTATTGAATTGCTCCCCTGAACAGTTCTTTGTGCAGAGGCTTAAGTGCAGCTTCTATTTTTATTACCTTTACGACATACTCTGCTGGACCCTCAATGAGCCAGTGGCACTTCATGTCCCTGGGATACAAGCCAGGCTAATTAGCAGTATCAATCTTCCCCTCTTCCACTAACACTGTGACACTGCCACAGCCCGAGCCTGCAACACTCAGACAGCAAGGGACACAATTTAACACATGGTACTTTCAATAAACACAAATCAACAACTTGATTTTTAAGGAAGCGAGACACACTACAGAGAGTTGTTATTTTAAGGGGGTCAGGAAGGAGAGGAAGAGAGTTTCTACAGCATCAACAGGGTCACTTGCTTCAGAGTCCTTACGGATGGCCATGAAGGTGAGCTATAGCCACAGGCAGCATTGCTTCCATCAGAAACAAACTGTGGTCTGACCTGACTCTGCCCGCAGAAGGGCTGGGAAGACACCCCTGCAAGATTTACCTGAGGGGGACAAGGAGTTAGTGTAAGGGCGGGCTGAACACACATTTATCCAGGCAGATCTCCCAGTGGTTCTCCAGGCTAGATCCCATAGGAAAGGTCTTGTCTCAGATCAAGAGGAGAGATTATTTGACTTTTATTACCTGTAAAATATTTAGAGGCAGTACAAAGAAATTGAGGAGATGGGACTTCATCCAAAAGTTCAACCACACGAACAACCAAATATTCCCAGAGGATGAATTGCATGACTAAGGGTCAGCATTATAACCAACACATCACCATTACAAAGTTAGAGAGCAGAGGCAGTCAGTATGTGCAGGAAACATTTATAACCACTTCAGAGGGACAACAGGCCACATTTCTTTGTCTCACCTGCAGCTACCCAGTAACCTGTGTGCTTGTTGTGCCATATGACCAATTTTGAACCCAGAGCCAGCCTTTGAGCTGTGTCTCCAGCACGTTACTGGCTCTGCTAACATGTGAGAAGCTGATCTGGACATCCCCCAGCTAAGCAAGGCTAAGCACTCAGTTTCTTCTGCTACCCAGGGTCTGTAGGAGTAAAACATATACTGGAGACAAGGCAGACGGGGCACATAATTACACACAGTTGAAAGACATTTTTGAGAGACCCATCACACTGCACTAAATGCCAGCACAAATATGAACATGACCCTCAGCCCCACCTGCCCTGCTCCATTTGGGTGTTTTCTCTGGCTCTTTAGGTTCCTACTGAAAAACACAAAATGCTTTCAAGGACCAGATATATTTGCTGTTTTTCGTGACAATGAATTACATGAAATTACACCCGGAAACCCTCACACCTCCAAGGCACCCAGATTTTCTAATTAGCTGTCTTCCATTCAAATAGAGGGACACATATTTAGGGTCACATCCAAGCTGGTACTCTACATCTAATTTAGTGAAGAGTCTCGAGGTGATTTTGTCCTCTAGCACTGCTCTGTTCCAGGTGCACAGGCTAGAAGCAAGCAATAGTAAAGGCGTGTTTCTGCATGGCTGAGCTTTGCCCTTGTCAGTCCCACCACGGGCTGGGAATGTCATGCACCAGAAGCTGATAACTGGTGTCACTGGCTCCACCTGGTAAATGTTATCATCTTCCCCCTCGGCATCAGCCAGCTGGGGAGGGAGCTGCCAGTAGCAGAGGACTGCCATGAATTTGCTCAGCACTAGTGGGGCCTTTATGCTTCCCTACAGCAATAGCTTTGTGACTGACATACCTCCAGCCCTGTCCATCTTGTTCCCCTGCCTTCTGTAGGAGCTGAAAGCTTCATTGTGTGAGCTGACACTGATATGTCCAGACCAAAGGATAAAGGGTACAACAGATCTCCAGCCGCAGTGTGGCTTGTACAGAATCTGTATTACAAACATACTTTGTGTCTTACTGCCTTCCCATGCAGCATTATCCTGCCCAGCAAGCAGAGCTGGGGCTTTGCACTGCAGGGAGCACACAGCCACTGTCACCCAGGCACTGCTGAGAGTGGTGCCTGGGGTTTCCAAGCCCTGGGAAACACTTTGGGGGTGCCATGAGGAAAATTCCGTGTTTGGCTACTACAGCCAAGCTACAGTCACCTGCTCTGAGGGACATTATCCTCCAAAGCCAGGGGGTACAGAATGACACCACCTTCTCCAAAGAGCAGGATGCCTTGGAAACTTCACTCTGCTGGTGCTGGGAGAGGGCTTGGCACAGCAGCCAGGGAAAGAAAAAGGTTATGTGGGGTACTGCAGTACAGGCACAACTGGCCAAGGCACAGGCTAAGATACTGCAGCTGTTTGGAACACGAAGGGCTTAACACACAGCTGAGAGACACCTCAGAGGAGAATGTGCAATTTCCTTCCCAAAGTCCTACTTAAAAATGCCAAAACTTTCAGGAGTTGTCCCACCAGCTGTTCCACAGTGGGCTCATACTCATTCAGCCTCCTAAGAGCTGACACGGCTACTCCAAGCTCATTTTTATGAAGCCCCACGTTTACACGGGCCTCCCCTTCCTCTCCTAAGGGTATTTGGCGTGTGCGGCTGCTGATAGCTCCGCTTTGCAAAGTGTAACACCCACTTCGGAGGCACGTGGCTTCTGCTCCTTGCAGTTACTGCTCCCAATTAAGAGGTACCTTCCCGGCTGCAGATAGTGCCCCTTTGAAAGCATAATCATTAAGGATCCCTAGGAAAGCCATAATAGGTTGGGTATTAGTTAATACCTGCACCTCAGCTTTGATGGCTATGACAGAAATAACACCATCTCTTTAATAACTTGCATTAGCCCTGTAATTATCTGTACAGAAAAATACAAGTGGCCAGTGGGGAGTCGCTAAACCTGTGCCCAGCTATAAAAGGCACTTCCAATAAGCCACGAGAGCTGCAGCACTTAGTATCATGCCCCTCTTCCCTTTCATGTTCAAAGCTGTATTTGATGAGGAGATAACCCCTGATCAATCCTGCACGCTGCTTCAGGAGCACAACAGCAGTTCAGATTTCTAGCTGGCAAGCATTCAAAGCAGACTTCTAATAGAGCAGGGCTGATATGCAGCACTCAAGGGGCACCTCACCAAACTGGAAGGGCTGCATTCAGCCAGAAAAAGGGCAGCTTGAGGGGCCTTCTGCTTCTCCTTCAGGGGATGCAAGGGTCAGATTTGCTATTACAACATGGTTTTGTGAAGGGGGACCTACACGTTTAAACCTTTAGTTTTGCCCTCCCAGATTAAAGGATAGTATACCTTGCTGCTGCTTCAGGGTCTGGAAACTGAACAGAACTGCTGTGGGTGAAGAGGAGGGAGGCAGCAATAGCAAGGCAATTTGGATCCCCATAGTGCTAAACAGTGGAAAAAAACTCCCAGTACCTGCCCTGGGCCATGTGCTGGGCTGGGAAGTCATGAGTGCAGCCACCTGTGAGAAGATGCCTGGTGGGCTCTGGGCCACGGTGCTTCTCACAAGAGTATCCCATCCCCTGGCACAACTGACCCCCACGACACCACACCAGTGTTCATGTGCCACCAGTCCCCTGACACACAAAGGGGCCTCCAGAGTCACTCTGTCCGGATTCCATTGGGCAGGAAAGGTGACATTTATTCCTGCTCCAGCAGCCCCAAGCTTTGATGCTGTTCCACGACATGCCAGCTTTTCTGCAGAAGCCGACATAACCTTCTCCCTGTCACGGGAACCTGGTGCCATCCCTGCGCGTTCAGCTGTTACCATTTAACCTGAACCCCACAAATCTAAGCTCTGTTGTTACATTCCCCTGATCTGACTTGTAGTTTGGCAGCCTGCCCTTTCCCATACACAAACCCCTTTTTTTCCATGAAGAATGTGAAAATGAAAGCCATTTTGCTAACATCAGCTGCAGCACTGATTTGAAAATATTCATTCAAGGTATGACAGACAACGGGGAGCTTCCCAAGCTACTGCTTGGTTGAAAAAAAAAAAAATCATGCAAGTACAAGTGACAAGAAGACAAGTGACATCCTGACCAGCAGCCTGCCCCAGGGCAGAGCAAGTCTGTCCCTGTTCATGTTGCCAGGACCAGCAGAGAAGAGTTTGGCACTGAGCAAACTCCTCTACTGCAGCCCATTGCCCTGTGGGACTGTCTGAGCGAAGGTATCAAAAGGGTTTAGCGTGTGCAAGGGGACATCAAGCAGGAGGTGGGAACTGCCTTCTTTCCAGCCTCCTGGTAGCATTGCCCATGCCAGCTTCCCTTGCCCACTGCCTGGAGCCTGACCACTGAAGGTCCTCCTTGGTTTCAGCAAAGGTGGTGGCACCTGCAGAGATGGAGGTGCTGCTGCTGGAAATGCCCAGGGCAGGTCTGGGGAAGAGCCAACCACGCGTCAGTCTCCTGCTCACATCCATACTCCCACCTGTAAAAGATTGCTCCTGCCTTCGTTATCCTGAAGCTCCTTGTAAAGCCCTTGCTCAGCAAAGTGCTGACAGCACTCTCAGTGCTGTTGCTTCCCTCTCTCCCCAGGAGAGAAGGAGGTTTGCAGGCGGACAGGACAAACCTGCTGCCCAGAGGGGCCAGGGCAGGCGAGCTGTCACCTTGCACACCATGCACAGCACGGAGCCCTGCACCTGAGGCAGGTCCCTGCCGCTCAGATCTGGCTGGGGATGAGGGGCAGCTCCAGCTCCTGCAGGACAGCAGCAGTGCCCCCACCCTGTACGGATGGCTCTGCTCGTGACAGGCGCCAATATACACACATGAATATGCACAGCAGCAAAATGCAGCCTTCCCTAATGTGCTCCAAGGTCCCCGTGCTGCAGCCAAATGCTGATCTGCACATCCCTACAGGGGCTGGTCCTCTGACAAGCAGAGGAAACCTGATGAGCAAAGGGGTGCTTGAATATTCCATGCAGCAGGAGTCACCTTCTCTTGCATTTCTACCTGTGAAAGTCTCCTTTCCTGTATCCATTACTCTGTTCCTGTAGCTGTGACCAGGAGACCCTGCCATTTGACTCACCCTCAGACACCTTGCCCCAGCCACTGGCCACACACAGTGTCCCAGCCTAGAAGCTTTCGTCCCTGTGGGGAAGGCAGATGGGCTGAACCCCATCCTCTGCAGAGGAAAGGATGCACAAATGAATGCATGAACAACATGCTTCCAGGGACATGTCTGACTTACAGGCACAAACTTCCTTCAAGTCATACTCTTCCAATAATTCCCTTCCTGAAACATCACAGTTACATGTGGGCATTTAGATAATAAGAATACAAACTGCAGTTACTCACATGTAGTTGAATATATACGTGCCAAATTGAGAGGCAGAGATCAGGAAGACTGAATGCTAATGTAAGCAGGAGGATATTTAAGAAGAGGACAAAAGAGGTGGAAGAGCCTAGGAGAGACAAGGAGACTAGACTGCCTCTATCACTCTCCTTGGAATGGCTCAGTGCTTGTGAGAAACTCTTTGCATGTTTGTCACCAAAGACCAGCACCAATCAGATCAAAGGCATTGTGTAGATCATGCAAAACTCAAGATTCAGCTTAGTTCAATCCAGAGTCATATTGGTTTGCTTTTCCTTGATACCAAGAGAAAAATGGATCACAGTTCTCCTTGGAAGCTTTGGTGGGGCACTGGCAGTGCCCAGCCTTCAGGGGAGCAAAGCAGGGATCCCTGTAGCTTCCACAAATGCTGTCAAGCCTAGTCCATGCCTAGAGACACATCTCTTTAGCCACAGAGTACAGGCACACAGGCAGCCCTCAGGCAGCCTTCCTCACGGTGCCTACCAGGATGTCTGAGCCTTGAACTGAACATTTCTCTGGTCTTACTTCCCTTGCTCCTCCCGTCATGGCCAGACTGTAAGGCTATCACCATCTCAGCCAGTGTTGTGGGACATGACAGTGACAGGTTGTTACTTTATGCTGGCTGATCTGCCATCTGATGGCCACAGGCAGTCATGGCCAGTTGGCTGCAACCCATCCTATCTCTCTGTATGATACAGGGGACACCTTTGAAAAGATTAGGAAGTTAGGGACTTGTGCCACATCCTTAACGCTGACACCCTGAACTTGCCTCTGTAGGCTCTGCCTTCGCCTGCAGAAATACTGGAAGCAGGCATTAATCCAGTTTGCTTCTTGGTGGGCAACACCCTTGCAGCCCATGGCTAGCTAACAGCCCAGGGCTATGGCCACAGGGAAGCCAGTGGCCTTCCAGCAGCTCCCTGAGGAGGAAACAGCTCCCTTGTATGAGGGGAACACAAGGACACGCAGGAATCTCAGAAAGCAAGCACAGGCACAGCCGGAGCACAGACGCTGAGGGATAAACTTCTGGGACAATTAATCAAAGCCTAGGCCAAGAATTAACCCAATTGTGCTACTTCAATAAGAACTGAAGGCATGACTGAGGGGACACCGAGCCCGCAACCCTACAGTGTGGTCCTGCCCTGGGATCTGGGGCTGGCTCTCAGTAACAGGACTTTCAGCCAGGCTGGTTTCACATTAGCAGCAATGCACAGGATTCCCTGACCTCCAGCTGCAAAAGCTGGATGTTCTTTCAAATGGATAAATATGTTTCTTGTTTCATCTGCTATCCATCAAGCCACTGTTCATACCTGGGAAGCACAGAGCTGCCAGGAGAGGTGCCAGCAAATTTCATTGCTGCCAGCTCAGCAGAGGGAAAAGGACAGTTTATCCTTCACCTTGGGACTCACAGAGCCTCCACGCCATTTCTGACCTCGAAACATCAAGCTCAGCTTTGGTTACCTGCAGGCTGGCATCCTAAAAGACATGTGAGAAGCCTTAAAAGCAATGGGAACTGATTGCCAAGTATTTTTGGCCCCATAAATCCTCCTAATTTTGTTATCAGTGCATTTAAGGAGATAAGCAGAGGCCTACATCCAAGAGCTTTATGGTGATTTTAGGCAGCTACATGGAGTTTAAATTAACAGTAGACAAGCATATGCCCATTACGGTTTTTCTGCATATTTTATAAGCAATATAATGTCACAGTTAAACTCAGTGCAATCAGCTCCAGCAGAGTTCTGATTCAGCATTTCTTTTAGCAATTTAGTAGACAGACCCACTGTCAGGGCAGTTACCCAAAGAACAGATGAGCAGTAGATCCCATCTTCAGCAAACCAGATCTTTAGCAAAGGCGTTTACCCTCCTCTAGGGATGCAGCAAGTGCTCTAGTGCAGGGTGGGACAAAAAAGTCCAGCTGCTGAATTATTGTTTAATTATTGAATTACCACCATGCTATTTCACCCATGCAGCCTCTGGAGACAGCAAGTCCAGGCAGCCTGGCAGGCACACACTTCACTGTGGCTGTCTGCCCCCGAAGCATGGCCTCAAGCATTTTGAATCAAGGTATCAAGGGGTCAGCATGAGCCTTTGCTTCAATGCTTTCGAATAAATTACAATTTATCTTTTTTCCCACTCAGGAAAAACCTTACTTTCATTTTCTAATCACTTCCAGGCATAAGTAACAGACCCAGTAATGGCACAGCTCAGCCTTAATCCCAGGAGGCGATTTACTGGAAATGGAAAGTTCCCATGCTTCCCAGCAAAGTCCGACACCAGGACTGCCTGGCAGTGCAAATGCTGCAGTAATGGGAGCACAGGAACAGCACTGACAGCGTAACGGTGGAGAGTAAGAGCACTGACTAGTTTTGCATGGGATAGAGAAACAAGGAGGTGCCTCATTAGGAAGGTTAATCTCGCGCGTTGAAGTTTTTATACCATAGCAGCTTTATCATTATTCACTGTTAGTCCTCAAAAAGGATGCTCAAGTTGAGCAAGAAACAGATGCAAAGATGACTGATCTGCAATTACAATATAATGGATTATAAAAGGATTGGCAAAGAGGCCCTTTATATCATTGTCCCTGCCCATTAAGAAGTCTTTAGCAAGGCCTGTGAAGCTGGTCTTGCATTTAAAGTACAGAAGCCAACGTGACTACTGAGAGTGATGGGACAGTTGCCGGGAAGCAGCAGTGCTTCTCCTCCTGCCTCAGAAGTGCTTCTCAGGATGCTTGCTGAAGTGAGCAGGGTCTTTTAAAGACAAAACCATTTATAATTAGTGGCTGAGACACTTAAGAATAACCACAATAGCATGGAGATTTCCACACCCAGGACCAGACTTGGAAAGCTGTGCAAAAAGGAGTTTCCTCTCCAGAGAGACCAGCATTCAGTGATTCAAGGATGAAAAAGAGATGTCGTCTGCCTCTCCTCCCCTTTCCCGGAGAAGAGGGCAGCACACTGCAACACAGACCTGGCAGGGCTGCCCTCCAGGCCCCAACTGTCTGCCAACAACTAATCTCAGCTGCAGAGCCTCCTCTGGGCTCTCCGGGTCAGTGGGACAAACTCCACACGCTTCAGGCTACATAAAAGACATGAAAAAAGAATGTTTTTCAGTGAGACAAGACCCCACATGCTCAAATGCATTACCTCAGGGTCTTCTGGCAGGTAGGGAATTAATGAGACAAATCCCAGGTGCCACAGCTTTCCTGACTCCAGTCTGAGCTCCAAGCTGAAGGCAATTATATGGAGATAAATGAAAACACAGAGAAATTGCAATTCTTTATAAGAAGCTGATGTGTGCAAAGCTGAGGTCTCCTGTGAGGTACTTTCATGATGTGTGTGCACAGCCATAAAAAAAACAAATTTAGATTTCATCCAGTAGCCTAATTATTCTTAATGAAATGCAACTGGGACTTACAAAATTAAGTTAAGAAGTGCAACAGGTTGTAATGACCTCACCAGACCACTCAAAGTTTATTTTTAAAAGCTTCCATGCCTTAAGTGCCCTGGGGTACTTAACCTGTGCCAGTGAAAGGCATCATGAAAGATGTTGTCTCTGAACTGAGCTGGCCCAGCCCTCAGTCTTGGCTTTGGTCTGAAACACATCCCAAGGAGACACAGCTTTCTGACATCGCTTTTGGCACCAGCCATGCCTTAGGAATATGGACAGTGAGCATGGGGACAGTTTGACTTAGGGACAGCTGGATCTGATTAAGGCTTAGATGCTTTACTAAACTGTGCAGTTTGAGATAAATCCGTGGCGATCCCACTTATGTTTTCTAGGGAAAATGCCTCCAGTCCTCGCCCAGCAGGGAGTGATGCACACAGTGACAGGCCTGGCAGACCCCACACTGGGTGGGGGAGCAAGGAGGGGTGCTGCTCTCCTGAGCTGGCACAGAACTCAACCATCACAGCCAGTATTACACAGAAAGACGTGATCTCAAATACCTGGGACACAAAGAGGAAAAAAGAACTGCAGCTTCTCCTACCAGCCAGAGGTGGAGGTCTGCTTCTCCAGGCTGTGGGACAGGGGTTGTATCAGGCCTCTGGCTCCTTTGCTGAGAAGAGGACAGCAGCTCTTCCTCCATTCCTTTCAGCTGGCCTGTGTCTGCACCAGCTAAAAATCACTCTGTTAATCCCTCCCGTCCGATGTGTTTCTCATGCCAATAGGAGGGGTCCCCTGCCTCTTCCAAGCCAGGGCTGGGATAAGATCTCAACTCCCAGACGTGCAAACATAAGTAATACAATGCTCATGATTTAGGAGGTACTCACACTGTGCTAGCCCGGAATAATTCACTTGAGTCACCACAAGACTGAGACTGGATCCAAAATGGCACCACTCCAGCCCTCCTTAACTTTGGAGCTGATACCCTCTGTGTAGGCTTGAAGGGGATGCTGTTTGATTAAGGCTGACAGGCATTAGAAAGCTCACCAGTTTCTCACACCACCTTATCAGAGTGCCAGTGCACTGAGGAGCCCACATCATCCTCCTCTACCCAGACCACCAAACGCTCCATGTCCTCAGCAGTAACCAGTGGGACTCACCCCACAAGCTTGTGGGGATCCTTGCACAACTCCTGCAGCACTCCAGGCTGTAGAGGGGCTCAGCTGCCCTGTTCAGACCAAACCCTCTCTCTGGCCTCAAAGCACTTGACCGCCGCAAAGCCCAGGCACAATTTTCTAAGCCACTGACCTGAACCAAACTCTCCCTAGCCCTTGGTGCTGACTGGCTTTTCCAACAAGAGACTGAGGTGATTATTGCTATAGCAGCAAGTCCACTAGTGAAGCAGAAAATAAACAGAATTTATCAAGGTGGTAAATGATGGAGAAAACACCATTCCCTTGGGTTGTGAGAGAAACAACATTAGCAGCAGCAGAAGGACCAGCATCATACTGGAGCAGGGTGGGAGGAATGGCAGTTAGCTGGTTACCCCATCTCTTGCCTCAGCAGGACAGATGTTTTGAGCACTGGCTTCATTACCAGGAGCAAGTTACTCTGAATGTCATCATTCTCCTGCCTGGCTTGAGCCACTTCACAACCTGTCTAGTGCTTATTTCCCTCTCTTGCCTAAAAGCACCCCTAGGACATAAATTTTCACATGGGTGTACAAACAGGCCAGACAGAGAGTTATGAATACATTAGCCGCTGCAGAAGGATGTACAAGAAGGCTTTGACCTGGTGCCCCAGGGAGACCAGTTATCAAACTCAGCAGGACCAAGCTGTTTGTCTTTCTTGCATAGCCAAGGAACCACATGGCAGCTGGGCAGCCTGCACAGGGCACAGGTCACTTGCCACAGCAGCCAAGGAGGGCTGTGGTGAGCAGCGCCAACATAGAGAGAGTATGAAGAGCTCCCAGTCACTGCACAGCTATAGCAAGGGCAGCCTAAAAATCACTCACCAGGGCAAATACACCAAGCCCTGGCACAATCTGTGATAACTGACTGGCTACTTTCACTTGTTTGGTACCTCAGAAGAGCAAGTGACAGCGATACTCACTGCCGTAGCCCCCACAGGACCCACCACATAACTGAAGAAGGGACACAAGCACAGAGAAGTCCTGCTCCCACCACAGCCCAGGAAAAGTAACCACTGCTGGAGCCCAGACTATGCTCCACATCTCACAGGAGGAACACCTTACCTCCCACCTAACCAGCCCCTTTAATCAGCCCCAATGAGTTTTAGCAGCTCAGGCTGCAGAGCTGCAACACAGGTGGGTTTGGAGGCTCTCCAATCATGTCTCACTGGGAGTTCCAGGCTCCCTGGGCTCTCCTGTTTGTAGTTTGCTGCCCATTTTCAGGGTCAGCAGCAGGATCTAATGTCCCCCCTCATAAGTGCCACCAGACCTGAGGTGCCTCAGGCCTTGCAGAGGACCTAGGTGGGCACTGGGTAGAAGCTTCACTGTTGGGATCTGGGAGAACTTCAGGGTGTACAGCCTGACTTCAGTGTGCGCAATTCCCCTTCATGCTACAGAGCATTTTGCACACACCAGGATGGCAGGAAACACCATGGCATGTGTTCAGGGCCTTTGATTCTCTTTCAGGCCCATTTTCAACAGAGGTGTTTATCAGCATCACTATCCCCTGAGTGAACTCAAAACACTAGAAGCATGCAGGAGCATCTAGGAATGTGTGCCAGGAAGAAGGGATTTACAAGAAAGTTAGTTTCTTTTTAATCTCTATTTTTTTTCTCTTTGCACTCTGTAGACTTGTTTGACACATTCCTGACAGAGGCATAAAGCCTGACATGAAGAGCTTATGTCAGTGTAACATGTCCAGTCATTAAGACTATCTGAGCACCAGCCCCCATATTTTCTCACACTCAGGCTCCAAAAAACGCCTGCTCCAGTATTTTTATATGCCCCAACTCAAACACATATGCTGCATAGTTGCTCCTACATGACCAATAACCTGGATTTCAGGGGAAGTAAAATAAAATATAAGTCAAGTGGAGTAAGAAACTTTGGCCCTTCCACCTCCAGAAGAACTTGTTCATGGCTGGTCCTAAAGAAAGAGAACAAAACCAGGCACAGCACTTACTTTTCTTACTTTTTATATAAAATAGACATTTACATACATTTTCTTCTGCAAAGACTTCGAGCATAACTCCTTTATGTGAAATCTAGCCATAAATCCCACAGTGAAAAAAGCAAAGACGCAAATTCCTGCATCACTGACATACATCCAGCTGCTGCTAAGAGCGAATTTATTTTTAAAATATTTCTAATCCACGGGCTGTTTTCTTGCGGTTTTGTTTTTGTTTGTTTTTTTAATTTATTTTTTTAAAAGATATGCACAGCTAATTTAAAAAAATTGGATACAGAAATAAGAACCATATGAACAACAGGCAATGCAAACAACTCCTGCATGAGAGGAACACGGAGTGTGACATCCACTTCAGGCAGAGATTTCTACTGTAATACAGTTGTAGAAACCATAACTTTTACAGAGGATACCACTGGGGGTATTTTCCAGAAGAAAAAATTTTCAGCAAGTCAGTACAAACATGGCAATGAACTTTTGCACAAAGTTATCAAGGTTACCTGAAGCAACTTTGCCACATTAAAACACCAGTGAATGCCAAGCGCTGTTTTTTTTCTTTTTCTTTTCTTTTTTTTTTTTCTTTTGCGCTCCCGTTTAAATGTGCATGAAAGCAAAATGATGCATTTTGAAATTGCTGCAAGAGACTGAAGGTTGGGGGAAAAGCCCTCTAAGGGCTAATTTTTTCAAAATATTGTGCATAATTGCATATATGAAAGATAGAAATTGAGCACTTGGTCAACTTAATCACATAAAGATTGAAGAGACTTAAGCATACACCAGCTGTTTCACTGAGCTGGAGGACAGGTGGGGCAAAAGACCATATAAAGATATTCTAAATTGCGTAATTAATAGATTAGACTGACAATTATCTTCTTTCACCAAATATTGTACACCATATCTGGCCTGGCGTCTGTAACTGCAGAGAAGCTTTCATAGTTTTTATATCATTTTAGGGGTGTCTAGCCTCGCCTGCAAGTTAGGCTCTTTATTTTGAATTTTTTTAACTTCTAGTTTTTTCTACCCACACGCATGCATGGACAGCTCCCTGTCCTCCTCAAGATCTCTGGAACGCAGGCCATTTGCACTGCTGCCTTAATTTACTGTTTGGCCAAAACAAATTGCCTGCACATTTGTAGGAAAATCTAGTCCAAGGAGTCCATGAGAGAAAGAAAATGCCNTGGGGGTTAGAAAAGGGATGGAAGCAAAGAATGCTGGAATTTAAATAAGCAATAAAATAAAACAAAATCCATCAGCTGCAAATATTATTCATGGGGAAAGGAGAAAGCAACACAATTATTATGTTTCTCATTTAGGATTAAAATGCACAGTGAGTACATGAGAGCCCTGTCTAACCAGCTTTCCATTAATTCTCTGCTTTAATATTAGTGAGCACTGAGGTTTAGCCAATGCAACTTGCAGAGAGCATGAACTCTCCCCCTACCAGGCAGATCTTCAGCCATTTATTAATTTGCAATCTCTGCTAACCATGCTGAGCACTGGAGCTGGCAGAAAACAACGTATTTATAACTCATTATTTCAGAAGCTGTGCAATGCTAGAGGAAGAGGACATTTCCTATGATTAATTAAGATAATATAAAGTTATCACAAGGTAAGTTGCTCGATTTATCTTTCACAATCGCATTCCATTTTGGTGGAGGTAACCCACTTCACATCATACTCCATTCTATTTTGCCTGCAGTAAACCTTTGACGTGATTTATGCCCTGAACAAACACAGGGTCTCAGCACGGGTGCCAACAGGACAGGGAGTCAGCGCAGAACTTCACAAGGGTTTAACTGCTTTGGTAGCCCATGGTCTGAGCCATTCCCCAAATCTGCTGCCAGTTTGCAGACTGTCATCCTGCATAGACGGGGTATAAAGTGCTGGTTCAGGAATGTGGGGTTCATTATTGAGCTCTCCTCTCTCCAGAACTACCATAAACCCAGCTCCAAAATGTGGAGAGCTGGCCTTTCGGCCTAGAAATGTAAACTGGTTCAACTGGCATTAAATCCCTGGATATGTTATCTGCCTAATTCAGGCAAGTGGATAAGCCTTGCCTTGCAACCAAACCACCTCCCTTACTGGGAGCACGATCTCATCTTCCTCCATTTTCTGCAAGTAAGACAGTGTTGCACAAAGGGTAATCAGTCCTTCTCCAGGATCTGGGAGGGGGGCATCCAAAGCTGTATTATACTTCTGCATATACACCAGTTTTAGAAGGTCAAGATGGCTTTGATCAGGTTTTAGGACAAGGAGGAGACAATAATTTCTACCAGGTCTCTCAGGAAAGACAAACTAAGATTTAAGCTGAAGTTAGAAACATAAAATTAGGTCTTCCCCCTCATGAAGCATTTCTATAAAAAATACAACTTCTGTATTTGAAAAAATATGTTTAATTGGCCACAATTTTAAGCCACACACTGCAGTGAGGCCTGTAGAATATATAGTATTTATTTAAAATATCTTTCTGAGGCAAAGATACACATTTTTAAAGGAGGCATATCTCTCCCCACACGATTCCCCCAAGCTTCAGCTGGCTGTTGGAGCACTCTGCAGATGCCTCCTCCCTGGGGGGCTTTGCATGGTATCACTGTCAGGGCTGCACCAAACACTGCTCTGCGAGGCCCCAAACTCACTGCACCACAGCCAGCCTAGGCACATGGGGCTTTAGGGAAGCTGCCCTGAATGCAGGGTCATGTTGGGGACAGGCAGAGAGCTTTCTGGTACCTCTGAATATCCCAGTAATGAACCACCTACAACCTTGCAATGCTTAACGGGGGGACCTGATTGCTGTCAGAGGCCATTTAAGCTTTGGTTTGCCCATCCCATGCAACTGTGCTGGCATGATCCCACCTCCTCCTGGCCATCCTGGCAGCCCAGGGCTTTGCAAAGCTACTCTGTGCACAGGAGCCAGCAGAGCACCTGCACTGGGGACCTACAGAAATGTCAGTTCAGCCAGTCCACAGCCACAGCAGTTGTGTGAAAAGACAAGGGACAGTTGCTGACCCAGCCCCAGGAGCTCAAACCTGCCCCTGGCCCCAAAAAGTAAAGTAGGCTGCTCGGGCTGGGGGCAGAAAATTCACCAGCAGAACAACTTACTTATTCTGATCCCAGTGCTGCTCCCCTGGGAAGCTGGTTTTGAGGGAGAGAGCCCAAACACCTGTGGGGCCACTTCTTCCCCCAGCAGTCTCTCCCTTCCACCTCTGCCCAGCTGTAGCTGGCTGGTCTCCTTGGCCAGTGGGGACCAGTCCAGCCTGGTCTCAGTGGGTGCACAGCCATGGCTCTGGCAGGTCCATAAGCCCTGGAAGGGCAGACAACTGTACCTGGACTCCCTCTGAGCTCCAAACGCACCTGGAGTCACATCAGTAATTCCTCAGTCATTTGACCACCAACAGCAGCAAGACACCAGGCTTTTCAAACGAAACCAGCAAACCACTGAACATGGCTGAACCATCCCACTGCGAGAATCTGCAGCATGCTGAGGTGCCATGGCCGGCTAAATCCGGCAGCACAGGGGTGCCTGCCACACAGGCTTTTCGTGACAGATGTGTTTTAAGGCATTGCACACCTAATCTGGACTGTCCTTTACTAAAAATGCCAAACCTTGGACTGCTCATCTGCAGGGTCTGGCCACACCCAAGCTCAAACAAAAGAACTTTTCCAGCCGTTTACTGCTGCAAGAGGAACAAACTGACAACCCACCCTGATGTCCAAACCGAAAGGCACGAAGCAGGATCCCACTAACACTGCCTGTAAACTGGTGCAAACCCCGGTCGAAGAAGCAGAAGTGCTGCTATTGCAGGGCCAGTGTGGCCCAGTGTGCTCTGCAGCCACTTGCCTTAGAATCACTAGAGGGAATTATTCCAGCATGCCTCATTGGTACTCCCTTTTTCTAACTTCAGACAATATGAGTCACAACGCCCAACTATATGGCCAGCTGTGAAGGATACTGCCCAATTCATATAAAACAGAGAAAATATATTAATTATTTGATTACTATAAGTTAAATAAATAAAGCTCAAAAATAAAAGCCCTGGTTCTGAAGAGAATTTGTTTTCCCATCTCAGTATTTAAAAATATAGATTTATGAGTGATCAGCTATAGGTCATTTTCTGTATCTCTTAGGGGAGTGGTGAGAACACTTTGACCAAGTATTTTGTCAGTGTTATCACCATGATAAATGGGCTTTGTCCCTGCATACCCATAAAAGAGCCTCCTTCGTACCTTTCCAGGCTTGAAAATGTTCCCTAATCTCTCTGTGGCTTTACTTTACCTCCTATATTGATTAGATAGGTTGCTTGTTTTCCATACTGGGGACTGAGCTGGAGGACAAGTAATCCTAGAGCTTCCCATTGCCTTTGGATGCTCCAATTTTTTTTCAGTGTAATAATTATTTGGCCTGGAGGGAGAGTGCAAAGGATAAAGCCATATGATATTTGACAAAAGTGACATCATGAACCTGAATTACTACAAAATTTCTGTCTAATAAGTAAAACATTCAGGCTAGGTTTTCCCTCAAAGGATCATCTGTCCTACTTGTAGAATCATCCTTCCAGGGTGATATTTAAATAGTTTCCCCTTTCTTTAGAATAATTTTCAAGTCACATTTAGAGCTGTAAAAGTGGCCACCATTTCCTCAGCATTACCCCCTTGGAACCTTTTTTATGTGAGCATTATGACCATCGTTCCTGTCTGCAGCACTTGCAGTGAAGCCCATCAGTGGTGCTCTACATGGATGAGGTGAGCCTGTGTGGAGTAACAGGAGGTGCTACTTCACCCCTGCTGCAATTGGATGAGTGCTTTGTCTCCATGGTTTCCCCAGTGACAGCCAAGATACCGAAGGTACGTGTCCCACCCACACTCCTGGTGCGACTAAAATGGGTTCAGCCTAGACATAAATCTTGATTAAAGGAAGGTTTTCATTCATGCTCCAGCATGTCCCACAGGAGCCGAGTGCCTCCTGTAACTTTGGTCGAACTTAAGCATGCATTCGAAGTTTGCCTTCCATGTGATTCTGAGTCCTATCAAAGTTCTTTCAGCATCACTTTGAGCAACAGGCTTCCACCACACTCTTCTCCAAGGGGCATGAGTGTCTTTCTGCTGGTGACTGATTGCTATGTTTGGTCTTTCTCCTGGACTTCTTGAAACCGCTTCTCCAAGCGATCCAGTTTGGCCAGATTCTCCTTCAGCAGCTTGCTGTTTGGAACCAGCTGTAAGGCTTTCTCGTAGTAGTCACGGGCAGTGATGTAGCTCCCCTACAAAGAGAATGAGTGGTAGGTCTCATTCACATTCCACACAGAAAGTTCATTCCGAGGGTAAGGTGAGAATCATAATTCAGGGGAAACAGAATTTTAAAAACTTGACATTGTTGGGTTACAAAAATACTTCTTCTTTATGAAATAGATCACCAAGTGCTGTTAGCCTAAATTTGATGAAACTCACACGGCAAGAAATAGATTTACATTTTTCTGTTATGTTGCACCAGAAGAGTTAATTTTACTCAGCAACAGGATAGCTTAAGGACATCACACAATGTGACTCCTTAAGACCCAAACCATAATGATATGCTAAAGTATTCCAAAGAATAAGCAACCACAGGGTAGGCGGTCTATTTCCATAATTTCATGCCAGTATTCTGCATTAGACATCTTTATTAAATTAATTAGGTAGAGATGAACCTTAAAAGTTGACTCAGGGTGACATTTTTCTAAGGTAGGTCAACAACTGTCCAAGGAAAACTTTAGAGAGGAGCAGGTTGTTCCTTGCAGCCTGCACTCTTAAAATTACGAGATTTGCTTTACCAGGCAACCTGGTTGGGAATTCTAGCTGGGGTGGAGAGACTTCCCTCCTTTTTGGGTAAAATATGTCAAGGGCACTTGCTGTTCACAAACATGCAGCTCTTGGCAGTCTGAAACCAATTTAGCTTTTTGTCCTGAGCAGTAGTCTCTGCACCTGGCTGCTTAAGAAAACCAAAACTGTCATACCTTGATGTGCTCAATGCCTCCCATATTCATCCAGGCCTGTGCTTGGTCTGGGTTGAGCTCCACCGCCCGTTTATAGCTCTACAGAAACATGACACATTTCTAGGTTAAGAGTCTGACTCTTCAAACAAAACCAGTGCTGGAGGGGAAAGAGAAACGCAGTTTCCTCTCCTGAAGCCATTCAGAATGTAATTCAAATTCCTCTCGTCTACAATGCACAAAGTGAATTTCAGTTTCTTTGCAGCAGAGGCATATAATGTACTGCTTCATGGCTCAGTTCATCTCACAGGTTTTCCCTGCCAATGCGTGTTTTTCCTGTACTGTGAGAGGAGCCACACCTGCGACCCTGTCCCTGCCCCCTGCACCACTGGGGTCTCCCGCACATCAGGGTCATTTCCTTAGGCAGTGCCGAACACAATGCCTGCCAGCTACAAGCCATGTGGCTGCTCTTTATCTGCAAGCCTTTCATTTGGAGCTGGCGCCAGACTCTGGTACAGCCACTTGTGTGGAGGTTCCACAAGGACCTGAGGGCAGTGCTTTGCCTCCCCACTGACACTGAGTGTGGGAGAAGAAGCAATAGGGACCTTCTGGAGTCTCTCAAACAGCACTTTTTTACACTGTCACAACAGGAAAGGATTTTCAAATCAGTATTAAACATCTCTAGGGATATTGAGAATATTCAGAACAGTCCAAATAATATTTTCTGAATCAGAGAATAACGGAATGTTTTGGGCTCAGAGGGACTTTAAAGATTATCTAGTTCCAGCTCCCCTCCTATAGGCAGCGAAACTTTCCACTAGACCAGGTTGCTTCTGTACTATTATTAATGCTAACATAATTTCTGAGCTATCAAGCATTCTGCTCCACGGGATCAGCTAACCTCTCAGTTATTGGTTTCTGAGGTGAGATAAAACAACATGGTGAGCTCTCATAGGGCCCCAGGCTTCCAGCTGAGCCACCTGGAGCTGCTCACTGACAGCAAGAGGGGTGGGGCTGGATGGAGCAAGGGTCAATCCCACCACAATTCTGTACTCAACCTCTCAGAGCAAGGAGCAGTATTTCCATACAGGAATGAGGAAAAAAGTTGCCATTAAGTCTGGTAAAGTTGGCTGCCTCATAGCTTCCTCTGTACCAGTGATGGACTCTGAGCTCCTAAGGCCAACAGCGGGGGTGTATGCACCAGGAAGTTTCACACACAATGAGCAAACTCTGTCTTTTAGCCTATAAAACTACTGGTAGGCCTTAGAGCAGTCATACCTCGAAAGCCTTGTCAAGGAGATTCTGTTCTCGTAGCTGGTTTCCTTTAGTGAAAAAGAGCTCTGATATGACTTTTGGATCCTTTGGTTTTAGCTGAAGGGCTTTTTCTATAGCTTCAAGTGCCTGTGAAAAAGCAAGAGGACATGGTGTGCCTTCCATTCAGTGCCTTCCCACTTCTTATTCCTTCCTCACCACTATGGACTCCCAGCATAAAAGTCATCTTCCTCCTTCCCTTGTTCGCCCCACATCATTAACACACAGGGAAATGAGATTTTTAAATGTAGTGGGGCTGACAGCAGCAGGAGGTGTAAGTGTTAAGAAAACCACACTGCTTAGCTTCAGTCTTAGTATGCAGATAAACAGAAGGTTTTAGTGAAGAAATAATCTACTGCATGTGTGCTGAGGCACGTGACATGTCCCCGGAGAAATGGAGGGTAAAATTTGACCTGAGCTCTGTGTGTGAGCCCCTGGGACAAGGGTATCCCATGCCGTGGTACCTTGGCATAGAGCTCCTGCTTGCTGTAGATGGCTGACAGAAGGCGGTAACACTCCAGACACTCTGCATCCTCATTAAGGATATGGTTCGTCATCTTTTCGGCTTCCTTCGTCCGCCCCATCATCGCCAAAACCTGAGCCTGTAACGTTATGAAGTGTAATGATCTTGAAAAGCTCAGCCCTCTGTCACACACTGGGCTGGCACCCAGTGGCTGCTGCTCCCCTGTTGTGGCCCTGCCTGGCCCCATGCTCACCAGTGCCAGTCGGATGTCCTTGTTCGAAGGCTGCAGCGCTGCCGCTTCCCTGTAAACCTGCAGCGCTTCTTCGTATCGCCCCGTGTTGTAATACAGAGCTCCCAGCGGGGACAGGATCTCAGCCTTCCGGGACACCTTCAGTGCCCTGGAGTTTGGGAAAAAGGGATGCTTCAAGGTGGTGTGAGGAGCAAAGTAGAAGAGCGAGGGTGGGCTTGTGCTGGGGTGGAGAACCACAGCTCTGCACCATCCCAACCTGGGAAGCACAAATTTCAAGGGCTGGGGAGGGACGAGTGTGCCCACAGCAGTAATCCCTCTGGCCACCTGACCTGAAAAGGGGAAAGAGCCACCTCCAAAGTGCCCATGTGTCTGCAGCAGGCATGGGGATGGTTGACAGTGATGAAATCTGGGAAGTGTGAGTACAAATCTATATGCCAAAAAATACCCCCACCCAGTCCATCCTGCTGTGTACCAGGAGTCAGAGCCTGCCTGCTGGCACATTGCTGGGAATGGCGAGAGACCCTAATGGTGCCAAGGGTTTGGTGCTGAGCTGTGCAGCAGTTATGGCTGTCCCTGGTGGCAGCAACCACTGAGCAGCTTCAGGCAGGGTAAGAGTTGTGGTAATACAACCCGCCCATGCCACCGAGAAACCTCTGACTTTATCATCAGAGCATCCCTCAGCCAAAAGCAGTGGTGTCCGTGCTGGGGGCTTGGGAATAGCCCAGGGAAATCAACACTGCTAGAGCCCACGCTGCCTTTCCAAGCACTCCCCAAAAAAAGGCAAATCTAGTTTCAAACAGATGGAGAATGAAGGGAGGAAACCCGACGCATGCACTGACAGATCCGTGTATCAGAAACTCTTTAGCAGAGACAAACCATACAGGGGCAGGAGGAAACCCTCTGTCTCCCACCACAAATCCTCACCTCTTGTACCACACTTCGGCCTCTTTGTTCTGCCCCAGGGAACGGTGAAGCCTGCCCAGGTTCACCATGGCCACGTGGTGAGCGGGGCTCAGGAGGATGGCCTGCCTGTAGTGGGACATGGCGCGCTCGGGAGAGCCTGGAGAGAAGAACAGCCATTAAACAGGTGCATCAGAAAAACTCTGTCTCAAACTCAGCACGCAGTAATGCTCTGGTTTTCTTTCATCCACTGCTCTATGCATGGGAAACACTTTGAGAAGGAAATCTTGCCTCAGCCTTTTGAATTTAAGTGTAAGAGAAACTGCTGCCCAAACAAAGATTTAGGCCCCAATATTCAGACGATCCTGAGAGACAAATTTTCTACGGGTGGGTTTTTGTAAGTCGAGAGTATGAGCACCACAAGATGAGTCCAGACTGAAAGCACCCTCTGATCATGGAGCAGGGGGGACACAACCCCTGTGCTAAGGACAGAGCCCACCTCAGAGAAGGGGCTGGAGCACATGTGCTATTCTCCTGGTGGACCATGCTTTCACCCTGGCCCACTGGAGAAATGGGCAATGAAGAATGGAGAACAAGCCACCCAGCATTCCTCACAGCACCACCAGAACTGCAAATAGTTTCAGCTCTCTCCAGAGACTATTCTCTCCACCTCTGCTGTGCTGCTCTGAGCTCCAGCTCAGTCTCTGTGTATTGTTTAACACGACTGGGAGTAGCTGCCAGGGACCAGCTAATTCCCACTCAGGGCAATAAATCCCAGAGCAGAGGTGTCCAGGTGCCTACTTTGGAGCACGTAGGCACCATCTCTGTGCTGCACAGGAGCCATTGGGTGGCACTGCTTTGCTGTGTGAAAATGTGCAAGGTCCTGCAGCCCATGACATCACCGAGCACCACAACAAAATACAAGCAAAAAAAGAGGTGCAAGATCACTACCTCAATGCCTAAAGTCCTACTTTTAATATTATATTTTTATTTCGCTAATTAATGGTAAAAGTATAAAGTTCCAGCATTCCAGCAATGCAAATATTCCATTTTTAATCCCATTTTTAAAGGGCTCGTTTAATTGGTTTGCAAACTCCTGACCAGATAATCTCCTGACGAAAACCAAAACTCAAAGAGCTTTGTCCACCAACAAAGCTTTTCAGTGTCGGCATTTTTTAAACCGATCCATTTCACAATGTATTTAATTCCATTTCAAGCTGGAAAACGGATCTCGAAAACAGCCAGTGCATGTTGGGGCACTGAACATGCTGCTGTGGGAATTTTCTTTTCATAGCTTTTCAGACCTATTTCAGTTTTTCTGAGACCATCTACGCAAATTAAAAGTTACACAGACACATCTCCTTTACAGGAGAGAGGAGGAACACCTGTGGAGAGATTTAGAAGTGTTTAAGATTCACCCAAGGCTGAGGACATGTTGTTCAAGGTATGACTTTTTCAAAACATCCAGCAGCAGCCTCGATCTTTCCCCACCACTGAGCAGGCAGATGTTTTTGAAAATTATATCTACAAAACATCCTGGGGAGCAGCTGGGCACGCACCTCAGTCCCTCATCCAGCCAGCACTTCCCCTGCTCAACACACAGGGGTAATGTGCATCGGTAAGGGTGACACACTGAGCATCTGTGCCCACTGCAGAGCTGTCTGGAGTTGTGGCTGCCCAGAGCTGACACTTGCTGGAGGCTTGTTGCACAAAACCCTGCAAGTTAATTGGCATGGTGCTTCACAGCATCTCCCTGTGCCGCCGGTGAAGAGCGCAGCCTGTGACAGGCTCACCACCAGCCACTTCCTTCACGCCTTGTCATGTCTCTAGGAGGGTTATTGACACATCATGCCCCAAAAGTATCGCAAGTCAGTGGGTTTTTTTCCAGTTGTTTGTGTGTAGGGAAGCGTAGGAGTAAACCAGGAAATCATAGTTTTGACTTTGGCGGGGTACACAAGTGCAAAAACCAGAAAGTGCTCTGCAGTACATTTGAACCACAAGTTTTGGCAGGCATAGGACAGTTTATCTGGGTTGGCAAGCAAAGATGAGTGCAACATCAGAGGGAAATTACTCAGGAATTTTTATTATTTGCAAGCTTGAATTTTGCCAGGGCCCAAATTCAGAACCTCTTTTGCTAATGCCATGATGCCTCTTTTGATTATGAATACTGATTTTGGTTTTGTATTTGTTTCACACTGGTACTACAGGAGAGTGATGGCCAAGTGTCAGCTCAGAGGCAGAACAGCCAGTTGCAGACTGACAGACACCATTGTCCCTTCTTTCCAAGCACCACTGGAGCTGGGCACATGTGATAGGGAAAGAATGGGTGGCAACCACACACTTTAAGCCTACACTGTTTCATCACTGAGTCTTGGTTCTGTTCTGGAGGGACCACAGTGAGACAACAGTCAGTTTCCACTAGTCATTTGTCAAACTTAGCCTTGCTTACAAAGCTGTCAATTAAAGGTGGCAATTAAAGTGACGGTTCTGTTGTTATGTGAATTCCAGAAAGTGCCAAGGAAGTTGGATGGGAACCAGGAGCCCAGAAAATAAAAGATGCCATTAGAGAGCTCCTGAAAAATCAATCCACCCCCCAGTGCACAAGGTTTTGTTTTCACAGATGACTGTGGTTTAAAAGCCATGTTCCTTTCTATAGTGGTGGCACTCAACCCTTACAGTCAAAGAGCTGCTTTGTCACAAAGTAGGGCTGAACATGCTCCAGAGACCATAATGATCCATTTGTGTGCCTGTGATTTGGTGTGGTGTGGCCATGCCTTGCTGGAAAAAAGGCAGTACTGTCAGGGTGCTGCCCAGCTCACACTGCAGAAGGCAACTGCCTGTGTGACGATGGTGAGAAGCACTGAAGGGAACAGCGCGGCTGAATGCTCCTGCTGCACAGTGCCTGCACTGATTACGAATTCCAGTGCGCTGTGCCCCCTCAGCAGCACAGGGATATTTATTTCCAAGCTACCACGGAGGCACATCTAGTGCCTTGGAAGCTTTTGACACCCTTTTAGATGTGTACTGCTGAATGAAATAAATCAAAGCAAAGAAGGCAGAGCGGGAAGAATCCCTTGCTCCCTCTCACTTACCAGTATCAACCAAGAAAACGCCGTAGTTGTTATGCAGATCGGAGCTCTCTGGACAATTCTCTATGCCAGCCTTATAGACCTCCTCAGCTTCCTTAAGCCGTTCCTTAAAAGAGAAGGAGATTTCTTAGAAGGGCAGAAGGGTTGTCACAGCACCATTTGCTGCACACCTGCATTCTGTGACAACTCCCTCGCTGCACAGGTAGCTCAGGGCACCCACACCCACCCCACCTTCCAGGAGGCCAAAATTTTACCCCAGGGCATGGATGTGATATAGCTGCCATCTGGTATCCCAGAACAATTCAGACAGCTTTCCCCCATGCCTTTCCAAAGGCATGTGAAACACCTGGAAAAGGTGGTGCCTGTGCAATGCCAGTGAGACCCCAGCTGGGCACAAGCCCAGCCAGGAAAAACACAGCAACAGGGATTGTGTGGGATCTGTTGAGAAATATCTGTCATCTGGGAGCTGATATATTCTAATTTATTTGTTTAATGAGCATCTCACTGGCTAACTTTTCCCCTCTGGAGCTCTGCTGTTCATTCCCTAAGCAGTGAGGAAAATACAAGGAATGAAAGCTTGCTGTGTGCAATGGCTAGGGAGCAAGTGCAGGGGGATAAAAGAAGCTGGAGAAAGATGGAGGGTGGTGGTGAAAGAGTGGGGAAAATCTAACAGATTCGGATTAAAACCAGGTGTTGTCAATGTGTGAGGTGTAGTTCACTGGGATTGATGGGACATGCCACCATGCTGATTCCCCAAATGCACTGAGCCCTCATTTTGCATAGATTTCAAGGAGGTTTGTTGGTGCTGAGCATTTCTAGAAAATGCAGATCTTTTCCTTGGGAACACCCTGCCTACAGAGAGCACCCGACTGGCTGGGTTCTGTCTAGCCTGAGCTACGGGCAGCCCGGTCCTGAAACAACGATCAGGTTTCTCTTTTGGATCAAAGAGCAACTTGAAAAGGTTTCCCCTTCCCTCCAGTCAGACAACGCGTGCCCACTGCCTGCATGCTCACCACCACGGGTTCCTTCCTTCCCCCCTACTCTCAGAGCTTGGCTGTCGGGCGTGTTTGTGGAAGGAGGCTCTGAACGCAAGAGACAAGCACAGTGCAGAGGGGTGTCAGGCAAGCCTCCAGCACCAAAGATGCTTTTCTCAATTCTTCCCCTTCCACTGAGCAGCACAGCCCTACAGCAACAAACTCCACAGCCTCCCGACGATGCTCCCAAGCAAAATCAGCCAACCGGCTCTTCCCTGAGGAGAGCCTGGAGCTCCCAGGGCAGATCCATGCTCGGGCGTGAATCCACACTGAAATAAGACGTTGGCCCACTCCCAGCTGTGGACTCTCCTCAAGGCCTGCAAATGGCAGAGCCCCCTGGGCTTGCCCTGGATTTAAAATCTGTACCTGACAGCAGCTTTTGCTCCACAGCTGCTTAATGTGAGGACTCTTTTCTCACTTCTTATTCCAGAACTGGAGAGCTGGAATGAATTGCACTGAAAAGAGTATGACTTGATCACAGAATCACACCGTTTGCCACAGTTAAGTCCCTTCACATTTACATGATAAAGGTCAGCCAGCAAAAAAGATAAGTGTGTAAAGCACAGAAACATGATTTTTAAAAGTGCTTAACTTCGGAAATTTTGGATAAATTGATGTGAATTTGACAACATTATCCTGCAGAGTCAGGAAAAGTGTAGTGATCATCAGAATTGACCAAAATGAAGAGCAATTTTTTGTGCATATTTTCCAAGATTTCTGTATTATTATCTTTTCCTCTGAAGCTTATTTTATTTACTGATCATAAACCCAATTTTTAAAGCAAGGAAGGGCTGTGTTAAACTGGATTAGAGTGTTCCATGTCTAAACATTCACCAATATTGAGCACTTTCAGCACTTTTATCATGGTTGCATTGCTTTCTTGGCACCTAACATCCTGACCCTGCATGCCTCAGGCTCATTGCCCAGTCTAACAAAGTGTTTGCATTAAGCACAGTCAGAAAGTGGCAAGGGTGGAACCTGCAATTCCTGCCAGAGCTTTCCCTCCTCACAGCCTCTCATCTTCTTAGCAGAAATAGAGCTCTAAGTTCATCAAGGCTTGATTCTCATTAACACTTAATAATGCCACTCCCAGACCTTCATGAAACATTCATCAACCTCACAAAACTCAGAAGACTGGCTTAAAAAATGTATGAGATTTTTATGATATTAAAAAAATTATGCATATCAGAATCTTTCTGTTGAACTCCAGGGTTTTAAGTCTGTTTTTGATAAGGCTCAGTTTTTCAGTTTGTTTATGCCTGAGTAGGCTCTCTTCTGCAGCTAAAGGGGGTTAAAAAGTTTCTATTTCTAAGAAACACACACAAAAAATCAGTTGAAACTAGGGCCTGGGAAGAGCCACTAAGTAGCACGAAATGATGGATGGAACTGAAGCTGGGAAGAAGGCAAACTGTGGGGAATTGGTGTTGGAATGTTGTGAAAACAGACAGTAAAAATGTCTGATTTCTGTTACCAGTGACCATGGAAATCAAGGAAATCAAGGAAAACTGCAATTCAGTTACAACTGCAAGCAGAATGAGCACTCAGAACCACAAGCATTTACAAAAGGTACAAACAAGCCAAACTGTTCTATACAATGCAGCAGTGGTTTTTTCCACATCAGCTCTGGCTTCAGAATCAGGTATCAAGGAGAGAAAAGGGCAATTACATCAAGTTACAGGTTAATTCCCGGGCACCTGAGACATTCCTCTTAGCAGCACTTTTTACAGGCGTAGAAGGGAAGGAACCATAAGGCCTATTTCAGATTCATCCCCTTTAATATGGGGGGAACATTCCGTGCAGGACTGACCAAGGCAATCCTGGCACTACTTCACTGTGTCCACGTTTCCCTTTCAGCCTTAGAGCAACGCTGGAGAAGCAGAACTTGTCATGGGCATGGTCACCGCATGCAAGTTATTTTAATGTCACACTTCAGCCCATTTCTATCACATCCCAGCAAGAGGGACCCAATGGTCCCTCCTTCCCCAAAGCTCCACAGTGATGCCATCCTGTAACTGCCTGCCCTCACGGATACCCCTACAGCTGTGACACAGGCTCTGGGCCACGAGCAGACAAAAAACAGATTTGTAACTTTTAGCCGTTTTGAACACTATTGCTCAGACAAAGAGGAAAACCCAAAACTGCAAAAATGGGCTTCTGCCATCATCCTCTGAGCTGAAGATGACAGAACTTCTGCCTGTGCCCCTGGAGGGTGTGATTCTGCAGCTCCCAGCTATGGGCAGCAGTAGGTACTGTAGGACAGACCCCCTAGGATGGGTGTGTTAGGCAGGAGGTGCACAATCAAGTAGTCACTGCTGTGGCTGAACATAAGAAAGTGTTAACAGTCTGCAGAAAAATCGCTGTTTTCTGAGAAAATTGTACTAACTATCTTTTTTCCCTACCACTTACTCAAGTCACAAGAGTATGAACAATCCATATGTAAGAGAGATGAATTATTGCTGGACTTACTAATGGCATTTGCTTTGGGCAGAAGGTCTCGGGACTCTATAATGGTTTTATTGCTCTGCTGACCTTGCAATTGATCGTTCTAATTAATAGTTTCAATTAATATTAAAACCAGGTATTACTGCAGAGAATTCATTTCCTATGCTTGCAGGAGACTCTTCACTGATGGGTTTATTCAAAGCAGAGTTCCCATTCAACAAGGCTTGTCTTTAAATTCATACACTGTATTTCGAGATCCCTGCAGATAATACTGATAATATTTGAAATTCTCTTAAAAAGGAAAATAAAATAGAACATCTTTCAGTAACTCACATACATCATAAGTGAGTTTTGCAGAGTGCCTACATCATTAAAGAAGATTAAGCAAAACCTCTGCCTATAGTTTTGCTGAGATTTATCCCCTTCCCTTACAGAGAGAAGATTTCACTAACCAGAATAATGGAGAACAGCAAAAGATACCATTTTGCTTTGTCTGTATTTATATTCAGCAACCTTTTAAGAAAGCTTCAGCACCCCATGCTATGGAACAATTAGATCTGAAAACTAAAGGAGAAATAAAACATTTTTGAAAGGTTTGCAGAGGTGTGCTGAAGCTGTGCAGTGACAAGGACCTTGTCATCCACCCCCACAGCCCCAGAGTGGGACCACAGCGCAAAGCACAGCATCCCTCATCTGCTGCTGCACTTGTGGAGGAAAGGAGGGCTTGGTGGTCTCATCGTGGGCACTCACGCCTCATGGCTCCTTCTGAACTCAAGGATTTTGTACCTCAAGTTCTCTTTTCCTCTGTGGGGACAATATTTCACCTCACAGGGATGTTGTAGAAATAAATTACCTAACTACAGACAGTAGGGAGAGCCTGAGTAATGAGCGTGGGGAACAGGCCTGAAAGGAAATGAGTAATCCTGCCTCCAGAGCACAGCCTGGGCCACGCACAGTAAATAAGGCCTGGAGGCACATGAACAATGAGGTTAAATAAAATATTGAACAGCCGCTCATTAAGAGCAGCATAAAGCCAGGGAGCCTTCCCACTCCCTGCTCATGGTCATCTACCACGGTAATGAAGGGCCGTACCCCTGTGTGTGCATGCAAAGGGCAGGATCTGGGCTGCAGAGGCCACCTGGGTTCTGACAATTCCTAGCTTTGGGATGATTTATTATGCAATCTCAAGGTTATCTGTGTAGGCGTGTGTGTGAGAGGGGAAGTGCTCGCCTCTCCTGCTGTCACAACATTCAAGGTGCAATGGATTAAGACTTCGCCGCAGACACAGGGAGCCGCAGAGAGGGGATTTACTCACAACTTCAGCAGTGATTTAATTCAGAGCCACACCATGTGGGCGTAATTACTCACTGTGAATGAGTTGCCTCCCATCCTGAAAAAGCCATCTGTAGAGCAGCCTGAGAGCTCTGTGCAGACGGCGTGGACCCACGCCTGCAACCACGTGTGAGCGAGGCAAGGGTGGGAGGTGCAGGACATGCTGTGGCTGTGGCACCAGTGCAAGCACACGAAGGCAGAGGACCCGAGCCATCCCCGTTACCTGTTCAGCCAACAGCGAGGCCAGGCTTGAGTAAGCATCTGCAAACTCTGGGCCGTACTTAATGGAGTCCCGCAGCAAGATTACAGCTTCTTCCTTCTTCCCTTGGGACCTGCAGGAAGGAGGGGAAAAAGCCAGAAAGGAATATTCCTGTAAGTACATGTTTAGGTTATCCCACTGATTAACTACTTTACAGAGACGTGGAAGTCCCCGGCTTGACCTTTTCAACAAAGACTGAATGATTCATCTGCGCCTCCTCTCCACAATGTGAGTACCCAGCGTTTCCTTAGCCCATCACTGTCCCCAGCAGCTGGGAGGATAGAGGCTTTAATGAATCAATGCAGTTAAGTATCTGAAGGGAGGGTGCTGAAAGGATGGAGGCACTGTGAACAGGACATTCACATCAGCAGGCTGGAGACACTGTAACACTTAATTTCCTGTATTAAACCTTGAAGAGTCTCTGCATGTTCCTAGACAAGTGCTCTCACAGATCTGCTTGCAACTCCATTATTTTGAAATTAAAATATCTCCCAGTTAAATCTGCCTAGGATCTCTAAATAATTCCTTAGCAAGTTGATCATTAGGCTGGAGGAGTTCTGTTCTTCAGATTCTAAGGATTATGAGCAGAGATAGCTGAGAGGTGGCTATTCTGATGAGCTCGTTATTTTCCCCAGCACTGGTCTGCGTTTATTGCTATGGAAAATGGAAAAGGTTTGCCTAATGAAAATCTTGGGATGTTTATTTATTTGAGCTACAATTTCTCCAGTATCGCTCTGTATTTCTCTCCTTTGAAAAATGAGAAGGTTTCCTGAACAAACATCTAAGGATGTTTAGCTGGGCTGAAACAACATTTTCCTTGTGCTGGGTGTACAAAGAATACGAATAGCAGGGCTTAGAAAAAGAAACAAAGGGCTCTGGGGAAACAGAAAATACGTGAGCACCTTGCTGCTTTGGCCTTAGATTTCATCTGAGTGGCATGGTCAAGTAACCAGATCTTGTTTATAAGGTGCAAATTTCAGCTGATAATATATGTGGCTTTGCAGATTTTTTTCCCTTTCTAGTTGTGTAACTGGAAGAATATTTTGCCTGTGCATTAAGGTAAGTAAAACCAGTTGTGCTGGTCTTTTTCTTCTTCCAGTGGTGTTCCACATAAATTACACGAATGAAGCAAAAACAAATAAAGAACCACTTTTCTCCTACACTAATTAAAGTCTAGCTGGCTTGTCAATTTATAAAACTTTGGGATCCCTTGGCTGGAGTTTCATGACACATTTTTATAAATCAAAACCAGATGACTGCTTTATAAAGGTATTGATGTTTGGCAAAAAATGTTGGAAATGCCCACTACAGAAATAAAAGGATTAAGTGATCCACTCAGCAGCAGTAAAAGCTCCCATTACCCACAAGCATTCACTCTGAACATGGGGCAGCCCTCTTAATCACTCTTTTATTCCAAAATGGCCTCTTTTCTTCTCCATTTGATCCAAGAATAATGTTTGTCTCCTGAAAGTGGGGGTAAAGAGGGAAAGATTATGGCATCTTTTTATGTGACAGACTGAATTACATTAAAAAAAGCAGATCCCATGGTTTCTCAGAGGGCTTAGGCCTGCAAGATACCAAGTGCTCTGGCCAAGCACTTAAACCTGTACTTAACTTTTATGTATGCAAGCTGAAAACTAATTACTGGTTGAAGTGCTTTCGTGGCTCAAGGCCAACACTTTGCAGGATCAAGGCTGTCTCTTATATAAATCTCCTACAATTTGGGAGAGCACAAAGCATTGAAAGGACAGTCCAATACACTAATTTACCATAAACTGGGGATCTGGAGCAAGAATAGTTAGGTAATGTGTATCTTCACTGTGACAGAGAGAAGAACAAATGCAACTGACACAAGCAATCTGTGACCACTTATTCCAATTTTTACCCAAATTACCCTGGTTTATAATGGCCTCTCTTGACTCCCTCTCCCACCTGAGCTCACAGCCTTGCCTCTACAATCAGCATGCTCAAGCTGAAAGCAAGGAACATCTCTTTCATATTTTTGCAAGTGCCCTGCAGTGGGAGAAGCACCAGGTTAAACCACCCTGCCAAAGTGATGCACAGGGCTGTTAGCACTGGAGCCAATTTCACATGCAACAGAGAGCAATCTGGGAATTAATGCTCTAAAGGACTCCGTAACTTTCATATTTTATTTTGTGAAGTTATTTAGACTGTATAAAAGCCAGAAACACAGAACTCAACAAAGGCTCCACAACTGTTCTGAACAAATTTTTACAAGGATACAGAGAAGCCACGGCCAAACTCTTCTCAGAGGTGCACAGTGACAGGACAAGAGGCAACAGGTGCCAGAGCAGGAACATGGGACATCCTGATTAGTTGTAAGGAAAAATATTTTTCACCACAAGGGTGGTCAAACACAGGAATAGGTTGTGCGGAGGGACTGTGGCATCTCTGTCCTTGGAGGTGTCCAAGATTCAGCTGGACACAGCCCTGAGCAATCTGATCCAATCAGACTTGCTCTGAGCAGCTGGCTTGATCTCCAGACAATCTCCAGAGATCCTAAGTTATAATAGCAACCTAAGTTATTTTCTCAGTCTACTGCAAAAGTTAAGACTGCCAGAGTTTGTGTTGGTTTTTAACCAACGCATATGTGATCCTGAGGGATAACTGCAGCACTTCATGAGACACAGAGTATCCTGCAGAGACCATTCAGAAAGCCAGATGCAGTATCACTGAACATCACCACTCAGTTTGCTTCTGAATGAAAGGAAGGAACATTTCACTAGCTAAAAGGTCTTACATCTCAATACATGTTATTCCTATCTGATGGTTTTCAGCATCTCCAGACAGTTCCACAAGCCTGTGCCAGCACTCACATACATCCAGAAGCCTGTATCAGAGAGGGCAGACAGTCCTTCCTCTTCTGAACAGATGGGTTTGCTCAGCTGGGACTAAATCACAACAAATGCTCAGGACACATTGTTTGTTACTCTACATCCAGAAGAGAATCAGGCCTTTGAGTAAACTCAAGATTCAGTGGAGATTGTTTCTAGGCATTTCACTTTCCCCTTGAAAATGAAGCCTAACACTCTCAAAGCACGTGAGAGTTCTGAGGTTTTTCTTCGTAAGGAACAGTGTACTGAATATTGCACTGCTTTAGGTGTGGATTGATACAGTACCACAAATAAGAAGTTCTTATCTATCCTTCCTGCAACAGAAAGCTGAGATTGGTAATTATTTCAAACATTGATAGTATTTTATTTCTTGTCTCTTTACAGAATAACCCACAGGCTATAAATTCGTGAGGAATTCTGAATGATATTTATCTGTATCTCAGCGAACCTGAATTTATACAGAGGCCACAAATACTCAAAATGCAAGAAAGCAGCATCAGGCTGCTCTGTGTCACGGAACACAGACCATGAAAGCAGAGAGATTTCTCACTTTCAGGTAAGCCATCTTTTGGGTCTATTTTAAATAAGAAATCCTTGGCATTGTTTAATTATCTACTCTCCAATATTTATATTAGGCACGAAAATGATGACATACAACTTTATTTTAGGATATGTAAACAAAACCAGAGGTTTATTCAGCCATTACCCTGCGATACTTCCTGAGAACATTCATCTTCTGGCACATAGCTGTCTTCTTTATGTGCAAACAGAAAATGGAAACATCATTTTTCATCTCTGACTTCCCAGAGAAAACAACCTAAAAATTCCACCCTGTGTCCTCAAAACAGTTTTTTACTCAAGTTTAAATCACATTCAGTGGACACCTAAATAGCTTATTTGCATGGAGTAATGCAAGGCAGATTCCCACATGGGAATGACAAACTCATCCTTCCAAAATCCTGGACTTCCCTTTTCTCAGTACTCCAGAGGAGATGAAATCTAATATCCGCCATCAGATTTGCATACTATGAGCAGGGATGGGTACAAGGAACTCAGCAGAGTTCAACTGGGAATTCCCCATGCCAGACAATTTCATTACACATCCCAGTACAAGCAGTGCTGTTACTGGACATGGTGGAAGTGTTGCAGATCTGTCTCTTCCTGATCTGCACCATGCTCTGAAGCCTTTGTTAAGAGGACAGAAAATGCTTTTATTGCTTGACCATTTATCTTCTCTCTGACATACGTTTAAAAATCAAAACACTCTTCATAATGTCTCGAACACAGCCAGAAAGTAGTATCTGTCTGGAATATTCTGCAGATTTCCATTTTATTTCATTTATTACCCATATTATACTAGCCTTTAGTGTCTGCAGAATACCGGCTGCCATATACATACACATTTATATATATATATGTGAAATATATATTATCATATATATGAAAGGGTAATTTGGAGACACACATAGAAAATATAAATAAAGACACCATTGTAGGAAGGGGAAACTTGAAATCTCTGCCTTGTACATGTCTGGTCGTCTCACAAGCTACCTCACGCTCAAGCTGCTGGATCATCCAGGAAAGGTGCTGGCCAAAGGGTTTGGGATACCATTTTAGGGGAGACATTCATATAGGATCTGCCCACACAGCATCTGCTTTACATATGTGCTAATTCCTCCACTGTGAACTCCCCCTATTTTTTAGCAGGTTTTTTAAAGCTGAACAGGAAGATGAGGGTGCTCAAGTTCCAACACAATTAATACTATTGCTGTGTCCAGATGCACTACATTGTTTGGGAAGCCCAAAGGAAGTTAAGAAAACGGGAGCAAATGGATGTGGGAAAAGGGCGGGTGGATCCTGAGTGCTTTCTTTGGACAAGTTTAGCACAAGCATCACACACATTTAGCATACTGCAAAATGTGGCATCACAGAAGGATGCGGAGCACATACAATCCAACAGGACACACAATTTCTTAAGTATCACATTGTGAAAAACATGACACACTGCACAGAAAACAAACAGCAGTTCTAAGAAATTTTCCCCACGTGTCTCCTTTGTGCTTTTCCAGTGCAACAAATCCAGTTTTTATCCATCTGTTTGGTCATAAGAGTCCATTGAAAGGTCAGATGTAAGCATAATTGACATGGGATGTCCTGGTGCTTCTTCTGACTTAGATTCTTTTGTATTAATATTTTATATTTTAAAAAACCAAACAAAACATAGCAGAGAATAATAACTAAGGCACACATTATGGATTTAAAAGACAATATGTATTTTTAAACACCACTGCCACCTAAAATTAATTTCAATCAACCAAATTTGATGAATAATACAAAGACCTTTCATTTCTCTTGTAATAAGACTGTACCATTTTCCTTCCTTGTGAGTATTTTCAGTAAAGCACTTACCTACTTTCTATTTATACTCATTTCCCATATTCTAACCTCAAGCCACGAGGTTTACTTGTAATATTATTCTGATAATTTCTCTGCTAATGATTGGACCAGTAGAACTTCGGCAGCCCACTTAATATCCATTATACAAATCCACACTCAAAGTTACATTTCAGGACCAGAAAGATCAAGTTTTAATGACACAGTGCCACTTTAAAACGAGTCCCACACTAAGCCTGTCATGGTTTAACCAGCACAAAGCCCAGCGTGCTCTAAAAGATTTACCAAGATCTATTATCAGCAAAATAAGGGCAGTTCATATCAGCAAAAATGTATTTTCACTGCTGTTGTTTATGCAGTTCAGTCAGGAAATACCACAATATCCTCAGAAAAACAAGGACCTTTTTGCTGGTGCTAAATGGAGATATTTTATTTTTTTAATTGAACCCTTTGCAGATGTTATCATACTGGCTTCTTGTACAGATCTAAGTTTAGTCTTTAGATGAGGTTAGTCAAATTAATTTGCATGATTATGATTGTCTGCTATTCTCTTGCTAAAAGCTGACACTCTAAATAACAACGAGTGAAGTAATGAGCTCATCAGCTTGTTTCTAACCGTACAGGGATGTAAACCAGCCTTCCCCTCAAATCCAGACCTACCTGCTCTGCAAGGGAGTGAACCCTCTGCTGCTCTGAGCATCTCAGCATAAGGTACTTATGCCTAAACTACACAACAGCTTTCCAAACAGCTAATGAGGAGAAGTGGGAACTTGCAGAGAGGGATTTTTTTGATTAGCTTGGCATCTGATGCCTGCCTTTGAAAATACAGCTTCCTCCCCTGGAAAAGTTTACATATCTCCACCACGATGGGGATCTCAGGTGACTAGCTGGGTTTCTGACACCTGTTTTGGAACAAGTGAATTTCCTACAGCGGAAACACACTTGTGAACAGCACCTGGAGTGATGTGGCAGACAGCACAAGGATATCCAAACTACCTTTGTGCCAGCACTTTTGGATGGCACTAAGAAGTAACATCATTTCTTCACCAGTTGGCAGAAAAAAAACTACTTTGGTGGTGTGTGTATAGGCAGTGTGAATTTTCTTGGTGCCAGACCTGCATTCAACTTACTTGAGCAGGTTGCCGAGGTTGAAGAGAGCTCGGTTGTGCTGAGGGTTGAGCTGGAGGGCCCGTCTGTAATAGTCCTTTGCCTCCACCACGTCTTTGGTCAACGTCCCCAAGTTGTTGAGAGCACTTGCGTGACGAGGGTACAGCCTGGGAAAAATGAAACACCAAGTTACAGATGCTCATTAATTGACAAATAAAGCTGAAGTCACTGACTCTGCCACCAATGCTGTTTGGCACTCAATAAAGGGAAGAATGTCAGCTAAAAACCTCTGTTTTCCCTTCATTTGCTGCAGGTGAGATGCAGTCCTGAGGACCCTTTTCAACTCCCAAAGAGACTGCAAATCAGATCTTCTCCTATGGTTCCTATACATCTCCAGGGCAAAATGGAACACTGAACAGCTTTGAAAACCTATCTTACCCTTCAAGCAAAAGGCACAGTGACTAAAGCAGCCTGGATGTTTTTATTCAAAATGCTTTTGCAACAAGCAAGAGCTGCCTTGCCAAAAAATGTTTCCAGTCGAAATATGTTTTGATATATACAGAATCCAACACAACACCATCTAAAATTATTTGTTGGGGTTTTAAAATCATTTTTTTTCACAATGAAAGTGATAATAAAGTGCAAAAGGAAACTTGAAATCACCTGTTGAACGATATTTTCAGGACTAAGGAAAATGACAAAAGAATCTGGAACCAGACTGCTTAACAGCATGAATTCTGTAAGCTTCTTGTAGCATTTGGTTCAGTACAGTCTTCCTTTTATCTGACCTGTTGATCTTCACATCTGCCTGTTTCAGTTACAAGATTACATACTGGGCCTAATGCATCTCTGCTAAAATTCTCCATGAATTAAGCAGCAGGTCATGGTCCATTCAGCGGTTTAAATTCTCAGAGTTGTGCTCCTACATTAATATTTTAGTTTGTAGGTCTTTCACCAGAAAACTCCAGAGGTGGAAGCGATCCAGGGCAAGATTTAAGTATCCAGGACCCTTTGTGTGATAGGTAGGTGAAAACTGAGGGTCATTATGATAAGGAGGTAAATTTCTGACAGATGCCCACAGAGGTCCCTGGAGACCAGCTGTGTGGGAAGGTCTGATGCTCTGAGGACAAGTCATCTGACAATTCTTTGCCTTAGGTCCCCGATCATGGGAAAGTGACATGGATAATGACATTAAAAGTTTTCATAGAATAAAAGTTGGCTATGAAAGCACAGGGTACAGCATGAGAAGGGGCATTTAAAAGAAGAAGGGATTAAGACTCTCTAGTATAGCCTGACTAAAGTTTGCAACTGTTTTTAATCCAAGACTTTCCGTGGTGGGGTTTTTTTTTTTCTTTGCCTGGAGTTTTTCACTATGTCAGTTCAGCCCTGGGATTTTCCATGCTTAAGTACCATGAATAATTTAGCATTTTATACACTGCTGCAACATTTGTATCAGTCACATTTTCACTCCGCAGCTCATAAATGATTTTGGCAAGGTCTTATTTGGGGGTGATGCTGGAAACATTCAAGGGAACTCGGGGAGAAATGGGAATGCACCACTAACAAAACCAGGATGTTTCCTACCGTTAAGTAAGAGAAAAGCCCAAAGTCCTTTTTCCACCAAGCAAACGAGGACTGCAAAGCCACATATTTGAGGAGAAATTGTTCAGGGATGCAGCCATGTGTGTTTTTTAAAAAGTGGCCTGTTATAATAACAACAGATAAATGTAGTGACCATCATTCATAGTAAATAGTGACTAGAGAGTGCCAACATCCCTCCCACACAGGTGAGCATCCCATCCCTCAGAGGCCACCACTTCTGCTGCAAGCCCTCAGGTGCACTGCCAGGTGTCCACACTCACCCTCACCACCTGCATTCGCTGCTCAAGCGACTGTGAAGAGACCCCTACCTGAACTTGTCACAGAGTAGCAAAGAGTAGGAAATTTGTGGCGAGAACTGCAGTTGACATAGAAATAGCACCACTTTCCATCACTGAAGCTCCCCAGTAAGCCTGATGCATTTTGGGATGTGAGTGGCTTCCTGCACTTGGAAAAGCACCAGCAAAAGACACGATGATGATGAGGGTGTAGTGTGGAGTCTTGACCTTGGCCCTCAAATCCATTTGTCATCCAGTCTAAGTCTCTCCAAGTGAAGCAGGCTGGGAGAAATGCTTTCCAGAGCAACAGGGGAGGAATGGAAAGGGCCAAGCTTGCTTGGTCTTCAGCACTTGGGATGCAGCTCTGTGTGATACCTTGACCAGAATCTTGAGCAAAGAACATCTTAGGACAAATGACCAAGGGCTCAGTCTTGTTTCCCATTTCCTCCAAGGGATTTTGACATTGTTTTGGACCAATAAAAAGGTCCAGGAGTTACATTTTTGAGCCTTTTTTACCAGATGGCTATGATAAAAGTGTGAACTACTTCTGTCAGTACTCACACATAAAACAGCTCTGATATTTGACATGAAGTCACCTGAGTTATGAGTGGGCAAAAGGATTTCAGAGAATTCTTGGGAAAGTCAGAAACAGATTAACATTTTACAGCCCTAAACCTGATGGTTTTTCTCTCAAACTTTCAGAAATTAATTCTGTTCTTGGCCTGTAGTGCTCCTATGGCATTTTAGGCCCGGGAGATTTGCTTGCACCAATTTGGAGTGGAATGAAAACTCAAGATTAAAAAAGGGAACTGATTTCACCTTTAAATTGCACCATTCTGACCAGCAGCTCCATAAATACACTTCCGAGCTCAGTGCTAAAACCTCTCAACAGCAAATCACAGCATGCAAACATGTTTCCCATGTATCCTGGGCTCTATTTCTTGTGTTTTACATTTATTCATTACATCTCATCCCTTTCCAAGAAATGTAAGTGAAAACCCAGAACCTTAACAAGCACAAATGGTGGGCTTAAACCCGCTTAGCATCTGGCCCGAAGAACTTATGACATCTGCAATTTTACATATCTGAACAAAAGTTAAGAGAAATTCTAACCACAGTGAGATAAGGCGGTAATGTTGGGCTTTGCCGCTAGGATTCAGCTCTTTTATTTCTCTCCGAATACTTTATTTGGAATATTACTTTATTATGGTGGTAGAACAAGCTGCCACTCAACTGAGTTCAGCAGAACAACCAAGCCTAAGACAGCATCACCTCTGGTAAAGTTACCAGGGCCAGAGTCTGAGCCCATGACCATCCACGCCATTACAGAATCACTGGATCACAGAATGTTTTAGGATGTAAATGACCTTACAGACCATCTGTTCCAATGCTTGCCCACTGTGAGCAGGGACACCTTCCACTAGACCAGGTTATTCAAAGCCCCATCCAACCTGGCCTTGGACACTTCCAGGAATGGGCATCCACAGCTTCTATGAACAATGTGTTCCTGTGCCTCAACATTCTCACAGTAAAGAATTTCTTCCTAATAATCCATCCAAACTTGCCCTCTTTCAGGTTATGCTGCTTCCACACCATCCTCAAAAAGTTCCCAGGAGTGGTCCAGGCCTGAGCCCAGATCAGAGTTTGGTCCCAAAAGCCAACTTGGACTTGGCCACTGCCTCTCAGACATACAAACATTTACTGAATACTTCCAGGTCAATTTATGCCAGCTGACCTCAGGGGTAGAGAATGAGGATGAGATAATTTTTTTATTTATTAATATGGATGTTGAATAAAGGACTAGCAGCCCTATTTAAACTACCCTCTGTTCAGGCACACCCACTTCTGGCAGGATTTACACAGGAGCATAAAACTTGACCACGAGTTACCAACTGAACCAACATTTACTCAAGAACTTGCTTTTGCTGTAGGTGATTTGTTGTTGTAATGGAGGGAGACACACGTACTTCTCCCAATTTGAAGTTATCAGGAGGTTCGTGCTGTTTATCAAGACTTCTGAAATTGGGTTCAATGAATCCTAATATTCAGCTTTAGCTTATTTTGATCATAAGCTCTCTAATACAAAGACTGTCTCTTCCCCATTCATATAAAAAAATGTATTTATTTCTTAGAAGGGTTAGAAACACATAACCAGGACAAGGAGGTCTCCAATTAACCTGGAGTTTCTTCATGCCACAATAATGACAATACTCAGAATCCAGACTTTGTTTTATAAACCATCACTCTGAGGACACTGAGATGCAGGAGATCAATTGTTAGAACATATCTAGCTTGTTTTGCAACTTCTCTTAAGAAACAAAGCTTTCTCTGTGGACATATATAGAGCTGTGTTTTCCTTGCCACCACCACCACTGATAATGGTAACAGTCTGCAGGCAATATCCTTCTTGCTATGCATCTGATTAGGCAGAAATTCCTCTAGGCTTCACCTAATCAAATGCAAGTGCTGCATTATTTATGAAAGAAAGCTGAATTTCATTAAAGTTATTCTACAAGTAGCAGTTCATGTAAAAAATCAGTTTATCCTTTCCTTTAGAAATCAGAATAATTTTCTTTAAAATCTACATTCAAGGATAATTATAATAGAAGTCTTGGAATAGCAAAATTATGGGAAAGCAACCCATGAAAGTATATTTTAAAGCGGACTCAGATTTCATTTCTAAAGAGAAGACAAGTGGGATGTTTCCTTGTTGCAGAATGAATAATTCAAATGGTTCCTCCAATGCTGTATCTGCAATTGTCAGAATAAATTTCAGCAGCATTCCCTTTTAACTATTACAGGTATAGACTGCACAAGAACTCCTGTTAGTAATTATCCCCACTTCTTTTGGGTTAGCAAAATTCCCTCTAATACCACTGAACAAAAGCCCTATTGACTTGCACAGTCACAAGATTTCCAGCTTCCCAAGACTATACCAGGTATAAAACACATACAGTCATCAAAATGCTGATGGACAGTTTATTCTGCTTTTTCATTTAATGCCACTATCTGAAATGTTAGGGTTTTTAAAAAAAAAATTTGAAGGGCTTTGTTTGGCTCCATATCTGAATTAGAAGACAATTACAGAAAGAAGAGAAAGGGAGGAAATTTGTTGTCATGACTGCAACCTATGATCCACCGAGAATTTTAATTCTTTTAATTCAGATCAAGAGAGACCACTTAAACAACTGGCAAGCTCTGCTCACGGTCCTGCCTCTAAACAGCCCCTGGTGTGGTGCCAGGGGTATTCAAGGGGAGGAAGGCATTAGTGTGACAACTACCCACTTGCTCTTAAGAGCATTATGTGGGTTTTGCACAAGCATTGCTGTGTGGGTAGTAAGCAGCAGGGGATGGGGCCAGACTAACATGCAATTAGTCTGGAAAACTACCATGGACAGCACGGAAAAGGCTGTAATGTCATCTTTCAGGGGTCTAGGCAGCCCCTCACAGCCACTGCAGGATAAAAGAGGTTACTGAAAGCAGCCCAGAGACACCTCTCAGAGCTGGGACAGTCCTGAGATGTCACATGAGGGTGACCCTACCTGATGCCTCAGCCCAGGGGCCAGCCCTTCACCACTCTCCAAGGGCTGACAATAAGCCTGTTGAAAGCCCATTCCCAGGGACATACAACATGAGTTCTTATAACCACTATAAAACCTGTAAGCAACGCTGGTCGTCATTAACCCAACAGCCATGCCATGGCAGCAGCAGAAAGAAAAATCTGCCTGCATCATCTTCCATAATATTAAAAGGGGCTCCAAGCATATTAATTTCTTCAGTAAATTAAAATGATAAATGAAAAATAATAAAAATATAAATGATTCAATTGGGGAGATCTAGTGTACCTGGTTTTTGTTAATGCATCTTTTGATTAAATAATGCATTTAAGCTTAGCACTCACAGGGACCACGCCACCCTTGAGGCAGCTGTGATAAATCACCCCCTGTGCTGCCCTGACAAAACAGGCTGTGTTACCTCTCTGTGGCAAGAGGAGAGGAGAGCCTGAAGAGCCCTGGGTCAGACTCCTCACCACTCCTCCTCCATACAACAGGACACTTCCCTGACAGGCACTCTTGGCTCTCCTGGTGCCTGTCCAACCCTACCACAAAGCCCAGCATCCATGGGGCTCCCTGCAGCTGCATGAAGCACACGGACTGAGGCCTTAATTACCCAGGCCCAATTACTTGCTGGCAGCATGGCAACTTGCTTTTAAGGCACGTTTTGCCCCATTCCAATATATACTGTAATTACTGGCATTGTTTTGCCAACAAAAGTAAGAATGTTATATGAATAACGTTTCTATCTGTGCCAAGTTTTAATACTGCCCATTTTGTATTTACTCCGGTATACCATTTCAAGCCAATTTTCCAATTTTAATATTACATCACACTCATTTTCATGTATTTATGTAAGTTCTCAATAAAGCTCTACGTCAGGTTGAATTAAAGTGTGATTTGATGTAATTCCGAGACCAGTCATCCTTCGGGGAACAATCCTGCACTGGCAACAACTCAGGTCATGGCCTCATGATAGTGTGGCACCTTGTTCCAAGAGCTGCTCTACATGATGGGGAGATGTGTAGGTCATGGAGGCAAATCCTATGTCTTCCTTAAAAAGGTTTTCAATTTTCAACATTTGAATTTCTTTCATAGAAGGAGAGGTGATTCTGCAATATCAAGCAGCAGCTGGTTTTCTCTTGAAGAGTTCTAGTAGTTGCATCAATATTTCCTCAAAGGTAACACCCTTCAGCTTGGCAGAAGGTTGTGGCAGGCTGGGATTTTGGTATTTTAGAAAGCACCTAGAAATCCTGTTGCAAGTCAGGCAAGTGAGAGATCTAATGCTTTTAGGTTCCTTTGAAAGCCTCAGGCATAATCTTCTTCAGTGAAAGCGTGACAAAGCAGCATGACTCCTGGCTGTACACAGCACAGCCCGGAGCTGGGTTTTACATCACACCCAGTTCCATGCACTCAGCTGCGAGGGGGTCCTGGCACAACGCCAGGAATAAGACAGGGAGTGATCCCACACCAGTCTGGTGCTGGGGGCTCAAAGAGCATCCCTGAGCAGCACTGTGGGTCCCACTGGGATCCTCATTGCTGCTGCATGGGCCAGCTCAGCTCCTGAGGGAGGTCCTGCTCAAGAAGTCAGCGCGGGGTCATGCCTGACCAGCAGTGTCTACTGCAGGATCTTGATCTAACCTGGGATCTCCAGAGGCCGACTGGGTATAAACAGCAAGTGCTGAATCACAGCCAGGGATCAATGGAAGGAAGTAAGGTCCTGGCTTCAGGGCTTCTCCCCCTGCCCATCAGCCCAGCAGGCAGGAACGGCAGCCCCCAGGCGCTCCGCCACCAGCAAACCCTCTCAGCAGGGTGAGCCTCCCAGGCTGAAGGGCAGAGCACCCTGATATTGAGGGAACCTCGCCAGGACATAAATGCACCAAAAAAACAAAAGAGAATCTCAGTAAATTTAATCCGTAAATTGACAAAAGCCTTGTGAATTCTTTGAGCTTGACATCCATTAAGGAAAAATACCCCCAACCCACAGCAATATCCAAAAGCATGCCATTCAAATAACCAACCTGTAGCACACTAAATGCTATTACAATTTATAAATTTTCATTACATTTTCAAACTTGGGCAGGGATAGAAGTCTGAGAGTTAGAGTTGAGTCAAACAAAGTTTAAGTCAAACAATACCACAGCTAAACATAAACAAATAAAATCTTTCCTGCTAAACTCACATGTTCCCAGAAGTGTTGAGGCAACACGAGGTTATCAAACGGGGCTGTCTGCTTATTCTCTCACATAAAGAATTTATGCAGGATCCACATAAGTCCTGAAAATCCCAGAAACCTCAACACTCCCGAAGCCCAACAAAGGACTAATAATTCACAACATGCCTGACTTAGAGACAGTGTAAACAACGCAGGCACCTCCATAGAGCCCAGAGAATCTTGAGGGACCCCACAGCAAACAAGAGACCATCAGGCAAGGCCTTCAATCAAACGTGACATGAGGGGATAAAACAACAACATACTCTCACCGAAGCAGATGGGGGTGAAATCACGCCTGTCATCTCCCGAGGCTCCCAGGTGCCTGTACAGCCCCATACTGTACAGTTTCCATGAAAACAAGGACAGCATGCTAAGAAAAAAGCAGTGGCTGTGGGAATGAGTAACTAACCCTTGGATTTGAGGTTATCATTAGCCAAAAGTGAAAGGCAGACTTGAATACGTGCAAAATACAGCCATAAGTTTCTCTCTGCATACCCCACAGAAAAATCAAATTAGATGCCTTGTCCCAATAAGAAAACAGCTTTTCATCAGGAAAGCATTTTTCATTTCCCAGATTTTTTTATCAGTCCCCAATACGTAAGTAGGCAGAGCTATGATGCAGTATCTGAGGAAGGCAATGGAGCTGTCATCCTCAGAGCTGATGGGGGCTTTTCCCTAAGAAGATGTGTTTGAAAAGCCAGCAAGTCCCTGAAGGGCAGCATAGAAGGACCTGCACCCACAACAGACCCCAAGGTGTAGGAAGGGACCCCACCTGTAAGCACCGGTGTCCAGGGCTGAGTTACACATCCATCTGTCCATCCCAGCAGGCACACCCAGCTTCTATGGCTCTAAATGCACACACACTGTCTCTGCATCAGGGCTCACGGCTGCACTTATACCAGTTCAGTTTTCAAGTAACTGAAAGCCTGTGCCTTGATTGACTGTTATTTTATCACTAAAAAGCCGAAAAACTGAGCAGAGGGGGAGCAGCTCTTAAAACAGGCAGGGATTAGCACTTTATAGAGAACAGGTTCAAAAATAAATCACACTGGCTGAAGTAATTTGGCCACCATGCCATGCAAGGTGTTGTAAAGGCCACTAAGTCTCTGATTCAAATTATCAGGCAGCCCGTTCAGCCATCAATTACCATTAAAATACTCAACAGTTCCATCCAGCTTCGGGACAGCCACCACATACCTAGGCAGTACTCCTTAAGCCTACTGTCAAAGCTCGCATCAGAACACCACACAAAGATGTTCCCAGCTGCTTGGACACAATCCACCTCCAGCCTGTAACACCCACTAACACAGAGTACTACATGAAACCTCTATGCATGTGTTTCAGGCTGCTCCAAGGGCCTGACCTAAGTATTATTCAAACATCAGAAGGGCACTCACGGTTTTGGGAGCAAATGCAGCCACAGCAAAGCAGCACTGCACATTTTTACTCACTGCAAAAACAGGCTAACAAATGGTGCTGGTATTTTAATTCTTCCCAGAAATAAATCACAGATGGTATCCAAGGCCACCTGCAGTCCATGCTGAGAGGCATTTTCAAGGCAAATACACTGACACACACACATAAAGGACTGTAAGAACACAATTTTTTTTACTGCATGGAGAGTGCAATTTAACTGAATTTAAACAACCCCAGATACCGTTGATTTAAGATATATAAAAACCCAGCAGGAAGGTATGTGGGAAAGCTTAGGAAGAAACCTGAGTCTCCCTTACAGCATTAGGGCATTATTTCTAAAGTGTAGTGAGTTGAAAGAACAGCCTTGCTTTTTTTCATTTCTATCCATGCCAGTGATGCTATGAACCAATTTTTTTCCCTCAAATGAGGGATATGGACAAGCTACTTACACTGTTTTCCCTTCTCCACCTAGCCTGTGTTTGCGTACTAAGGATACATAACCATGATTTCATGACTCTTACCGATGCCACAAACCAGCATTCCCAGTTTCCATGCTGTAAGCAATGCCCTAAGATGTATTATTTGCAAACTCTGCCAGAGCTAGGCCACACAAGTCGCAGCACCAAGTGTTTTCCTACTGGTTTCTCTGCCTCCTGGCCCACTCTCTGCTCTCTCTGAAGGCTGAACAGCAGAACAGCTCCCTGAACTGCAAAGAAAGGCAGCCCAAGAGCTCCTACTTGCTGTCCAGAGGCTCCCTCTTCCAGAAGATGCCACAAGGGGGAATGAAGGTTTCGCATGGCAGGCTGGTCCCCTTCCCGCTCTATTTGGTCAGCAGCATTCGGCAGGGAAAGCCTAAGGGGAGTTTGTGGCTAGGAACCTGCTGATGGACATGTGCTGATGGACGTGTACACACACAGGATTCTCTATGTGCACTCTCAGGTACACACAGCAGTGCATGTAATGTACATAAATTCACAGTACCACACTACACGAGGTGGATGCCTCCTGCAGGACTCTGTGCTGTCAGGTATGTTTTAACATCCAGAAGGCAAACGTGAATTTTTAGATGATGACCTTTTTCCAGACACAGAAATGTAGCTTGGATAGCACAGAACTATTATTAGCATGTTTATCTATCCAACTCCAGCAAGGAACCCGGCAACCTCCTTCAGCCCCACCCGCTGATGCTCACTCACATCAATCTGCCCTCCATGGGAAGCACTGCCCTGGCAACAAACACAGAGAGGGATGGTAAGACAGAACTGCTTTGAGAATTAAAATGTTGAATGAGTGCAATTGTAGGAGGGAAGGTGAATTATTTTTCTTCCCTCCATTGTTAAAAGGAGATTGATTTAATTGATAACAAATGTTCACTGAATGGGTTTTCAGGCTCTGCTTGTTTTTCTCTGCATGTTAGCCATGTGCATTCCTGAGGAGCAATAAAACAGTCTCAACAGTAACATCAAGTACACAAGGCTGGGGAGAAGCAGGACGAAAGCTTGGTAACTATCAACAACAGCAAAAACATCTTCATTAGCACATCAGAGTCATTCTTCATATTTGAGTGAGGTTGCACGACCTCATATTCTCACTCACAAATGGGAGACAAGTGGTGAGATCAATTTCAGATAAGATCAGCACTGTTTGATCTCCAAGAGCAGAGGTTCTCCAGAATTCCTAACAACACCTGCAAATCTGCAGCAGAAGCAGCAGCAAGAATGTTAAGGGCAGCTTTCAGAATAGCCGTGGTCAATCCACATCTCAGATGGAGTATTTCCGGCCTTTACTTTCTGCAGGAAAAAACCCCCAAGGATCTCCTGGGGTCACTACCACATGTCAGACAAACCAGTAGAGCAGTCTAATCCAGCAGCGTGTTTTTCTTGTTTTATTGTAGGTAAGCTGAAAGGTTTATAACCCTCTCTAGAATTGCTGAATGCCAGCTGTTTGTCGGGCCTGTTTTACGGGTAACTCATCCAGCATCTCTGAAGGGCTCCATTTCCATTCCCCTTTTAGCAACTACATATAGGAAGAACTTTTCCTACATATACAGAATTTTTGTTCTTTTCATTCCCCCCATCTCCAATTCCAACGTTGTTCTCCATTTTTCCATTAAAGTTTTCATTTCCCCCACTTTTGGAGAGCATAATTAGATTGCACTAACTACCGAAGTCTGGCTAGGTCAGGGTGTTGTGTCACTGGCCTCTGGGCTGGGGTTTTCTGATGGGCCACCTGCAATGGCACCAACAGGTGGTTGTTGGGACTGATTGCCAAGTTTGCCTTGGAAACCTGCCCTGCAGTTTCACTGTCAGAGAAAACGCATTACTCTCCTCCTCCCCTTTTCTGCCCTGAAGCTAACAGAGGCACACCAACATTTGCCAGCAGAGAATCCCACCTGTGTCTGAAAGCAGGAAAGGGAGCAGTTAAAGCACTGGGGATCAACTTTCCCAGGATTTAGTATCAATTGCTAGTATTTCACTAGGTGACTTGTGCGCACTTCAACATCTTTTCCCACAGCTACAACTTCACAGGAGCAACGTGTTGCCTTGCCGAGCAGACCCATGGCAAGCAGCACTTCTGGCAGAGCAGGAGTGCATGGAAGCGCATCCTTACATTGGTGGAGTTGGTGGAATGGCAATTGCTCACGGTTCAGGCAGCAGGGTGCAGACTGACAAGATCACTTTTGTTTACTAAACAATTAAACTCATTCACCGGAGATCAAGCAGACCTGCACTGTCGTTTGGCACAAAGCTGGAATAGTGGATGAGCCATCACCCACTGAGGCACTGCAGCTCTCCCTTTCCTATCTCCCAGGAGCTCCCAGGCAGCAAGCTGTGTCCTTATCGACTCCATTCCCTTATTAATTCCCTATTGATCTGCTCACTGAGCACTAGGCAGAAATAATATTTTTATCTTCTGTACTCTTGGCTGTGCTGCCACTGGATTATGAAGCCTCTTGAGTAGCTTGGGTTTTCTGTAACCTGGGGAGGCTGGATCCACCCACACTTGCTGGGAGAGCAGGCACTCAGTGAGGGGTACCTGTGGGAAATCATGAAAGCTTGTTGTGTGAATACCTCAGCTTCTTGTCTGCCTACTCCTTGATATGGAAATTTACAGAGTGGTAATTAATCTTTCCAGGTCAAGCCAGCGGACAAAAATACCCTCAACCATCAAAATCTGCTCAGGATATTACAGCTACTACTTCCTTCTTTCTAATTGTGGAGATTGGTCTACAATCAGAGAAGTCTGTGAGGAGCTGGTGAACAGCTTGGACATGACAGCTGTTTGCTGTGATACCTGTGTAGGATCTGCCACTGTATTCACCTGAGGGCTGCCTGTCCCACACCCGGCAGCTTCTCCACTGCTTCAACACAGCCATCAAATGTAGGCACTCAGCTGAGGCTGCAGGGCCCACACACAGCCCCGGGCACTGCAGAAAGGGTCTGTCTGTCTGTCTGTCTGTCTGAGGGGCAAACACAGACATTACAGAACGTAATTCTCAGCAGAAGAATGTAGTACACTTTTTACTTACACTGTTCTATTGCTTATTACACAGACCCCAAATAATTTCCTTGTGACAGAGATGGGAAGAAGTAAAACTAAGGAACATGTAAGTGCAGAGATAGAACGTGACGGGAAAAAGTAGTGCAGCTTCCCAGTGAGGGAGACTTCCAACTCTGCACTTTGGGGTCAGGAAGAGAATATGCAAGGTGAGTTTCACTCTTCCAAACTGCCAGCTAATCCTGAAATTACTGAAGCAAGTGGAGCACTAGCACCAGTGCCATGAGACACCAAGCACCTAGAGAAGAGCACAGTTGGTTCTGTCAGGCTCCAAGCCCCAACAAGGCTTCAGATGCTCTATAAACAGCACCATCAGCATAAACAGTGCTATGTAACACAGTTGAGAAAATATTTGCAATCAGTTCTTAAAACAGACTCTTTCATAATTGAAACACTGCAGAGCAGAAAACAGCATTATAATTACAATAAATGCATGCTGCTGAGTTAGAGAAGATCTTTTGTCTGCAAATCCCATTTACACAAGCAGAGGCAATGTTGGTAGGAGCAGTTACATTGCTCTGTATGTACCCACCACAGGGCTTAGCTGATTTTTGTCAGTCCCTCTTCTTTTTAACTTGCAATGGGCTTTTCTGGTAAATTGGAGAAAGTTCAGAGGTTAGATACAGGAACAACTGGAGGACTGCAAAACCTTGTAATGCTGAAAAAACCAGCACCTATCAAGCAGCAGGTTAAGGGAGGAGTTGATCACTCTGTGGAAAAAAGACTTTTGGTAATGGGATCTTCAGTGTGGTATTGAAAGATGGAAACAAATTCAATGACTGGAAGCTGGTGTTAAACAAATCAGTCTAAAAATAAGGGAGGACATTTTCAACAACCAATGTAATTAACCTTCAGTACAGTTTACTGGTGGTTGTGCTAGATTTTCCATTGCTGGAAACATTAAAAAAATAGGAGGTTTTTCTAAATGACTTCCTAAATGCCCAGCATGGTAAAACAGAACAGGATGTTGCTCAAAAAAGCTAAAAAATCACCTTCACCCAGGTTCAATCCCTCCTCAGTGACAATGAACTCCTGTCCTCACAGGTCAACCTGGGTGGGTTAGGAGGCCTTGGAGAGCTTTTATCATAATCCTTCAGCTGGCCAAAAGACAAAACATACATGTAATTTCTGGAGTTTTCTGTCACAACACATGTCAGGAAAGAACATTTCTTCCACCTCCTGACATGCCCAGGGAGCTGAGCTCTGCCCTTGCTGTCCATCAGAGGCACTCTTCACCTTGTCTGTCCTTCCTAAACATCCTTCTACTCCTGAAAACACTATCTGTGCACTCCGTGCTTGCTTTCCCTTGCCACCACGCCATACCCCAGCCCTGTTCCTTGCACTCATTTCCCAGAGGGGCTTGTCCTTTCTCCCAGGTCCCAAGGACCAGAAGGGAGAGATTTGGGGAACTGGGGTGACCTGCTTGGTGCACTGAGCACTGCCTGGGGAGCAGCTGAGCTGCATGAACAGCACCGGCCAGAGCAGCAAGTGGAGGGAAGCTGCTCACAGGGAGTGACCCCATCTGTGTGTGAAGGAAGGGTCCTTCACAGATACCACAGGACATGTCCCATATTACAGCCCAGCCCTGGGCCCTGATTTACCATTCATCTACAGGTAAGGCAATTCACCCTCCTGCTTCAGCTTCCCCCTGTACAGAACCTCAGCAATGATATTTGCGCTGTTACTGCACAGGAGCATTTTCAGGATCAATTAGTTTAGCGTTCATGCAAAGCTCTGTGGACAGAAGCCTCAATACAGGCAGTAAGTACCATTATTGTTACTGCACTTCAGATGGCTACCGCACTGACATTTTCCAGGCATGCACCATTAACAATTTACTGAGATAAATGGCCCAGGAACCTGAAAATGCATTTAGGACAACTACCTCCTGCTTACCAGCATACATTCAGCTGCGTAAATGACACCTCATCTCTCAATGTGTAGCTATGGTAACATTTCTATCTCATATACTGAAGTGCACACACACACACACGTGGAGCTGGAGGGAAGCCAGGCTACCTCATTTCATGACACACAAACACCGAGCCAGGGAACTTTCCCAGGCTGTGAAAGCCAAGCTGCTCCCGGGAGCCAGGGATGAGGAGCAGACAACTTGCCCCAGGTCTGTCAAGGTCAACAGCAGGAGCCCCACCAGGCCCCCAAGGGACTTACTTGAGAGCAGTTTTGTAGTGGTAGATTGCTTCAATGTTACGGCCCTGGTCTTTCAGAAAATTGGCATAGTTGTAGTGCACCTTGGCGTTGTGGGGCAGGGTCTTCACTCCTGAGCTGTGAAGAGGAACAGAAGCAGGACACCATTAGCAGCCAGGTTACCCCATCTTCCCCTAGGTCCACCTTCTCGCACTCGCTCCTCCTGAAAAGCTTGCTCGTAATCCAAGCACCTCGTCACCTACTGTGCATTTGTGTCAACACAACTCATCTTATAACTCCGAGCTTGTCCCATGCGCCAAGTGCCCCAGGCAGACATAAATGTGTGGCAGCAATTCAACTCATCCTGGTCGCTGTCACCGCAGGCACTTCCAGCACCAACACTGCAACACTCCCTGTGGCCAGATGCTGCTGTATTTTAAAATCTGAATTACTAACTGAAAGACCAAAAACCAAAATGGCTAATATTTAGAGGGAAAGCATGTAGTACTTTCTAAAAACAGAGTCCCTGCTTAAATCTGAGTGTCATGAAGCACCTTATGAAAATCGTGATTTAAACTTGGCACTGCAGATACCAGAAAGAGGGTATCTTTTCCATGTGCATCAGCCACTAGATGGGATGCATGGCATACTCCAAGTATCAGCACACGTGCACTGCTTAAGGCTGAGCAGAGTATGGCCAGGAGGCGAGGGCTAATGGGACTCTCACCCTTAAGGTGGCAAAATAACACTCTGGCATTATAATACATGACTGAGGATATCTGGCTGCACAGTCACCCAATCCCTCCCCTTTGTCTCCCCTGCCACGCATAGACTGAACTCAACATTTGGAATTAATAATGAGGGCGCAAAGACAAAAGCAAGCATATGCTTATTTGCTTAATTAAGAGCACACAACGCAAGGTACACCTTGCACAGCCAGAGGAAATGCCGTTTTCAAGGTTAAAGGGAGAAAGAAATCACAGGAGCACGTACACCATGGAAACATTTCCCCTGCAAGAATCCAGAGAAGTCAGTACTCCGTTTAATGGGGGAATCCTTTCCAGCACATAAATAGGGGCTCTCTGAGTAACGGGAAATAAGGATGGATGAATCTGTTCATGTAAAAGCAAAGTGCTGTTTCTTGCTCACAAGCAGATTCCTGCCAGCTGCTCTCTTTTCTACTCCCAGCATCTACTCCCTGCTACCTCAGGCAGGAAAAGTAAGGATTAGAAAATTCTCAAGTCTCGTTGCTTTGCCTTGTCTGTCTCTCCTGTTTAACTTTGGTGAGCATGGAAGTTAATCACAATGAGACAGGCTGACACGCAGCCCCTGCAGTGGGGTGCACACCCTCTTGCACGGGAAGAATGCAGCCAGAGCTGCAGAAGCCCCTTAAGGGGAATTTCATTGCAAAACAGCACTGAGGGACTGCTGTGGAAAATACTTTTGGTTATCTGCAGCCAGTGGTAACCAGCATCACTAACACCTACTTGTGAGAGCTTCCAAAGCTTCACCCACAATTGCCTTGCAGAGTTCAGCTCAACAGAGCCACAGTTTGCCTACTAAAATTAAAAGTACACCTTGCATTTGGCTTCCTAATCATCAGGTATTTCCAAATTACTTACTGGGAGCACTACAGGAATAAGACATTTTGTGACTAATCGCTGAATTAAATCAGTTAATTGATGCTATTCTTAAGAGAATGATTTTCTATATTAGTTTTCACAAAGATATACTGCACCAGCAGCAAGTAATGTGTGACTGCTATGGCTGTGTTAATTTCCATTGGCCTTGGGAGCTATTAACTACACACTTACAACCTCTGGGCATTACTGGAATATTAATTCTTATACAGAGAGGGTTTCATTACATCAGCATCAGTGTTACAGGCAGAGACATGGCACTCAAAACTGCTGCTCTCTCAGAGCTACGTGCAAGGAGTTGCTCTGCTACAGCCTCTGCTGAAACAGAGCAGACTGAGCTAACAGTGAGGAGTACATAACATATGCACGAGCACTTCAGTTCTAATGCGATACAGTTTTAACAGCAAGATGCATATGTTTAAATATTTTAATTCTGGACTGTTTTCCTTTAAGTAGAATTTATCACTAATTCTGCTGGTCCCATTTATTAAAACATCACTAATAAAGCTTCTTGCGTCTGTGTACTTCTGCTGGTGGTGGGGGTGACACAGGAAAGGCAGAAATGGGTCTGGGTTCTTAAGATGCTCTCTTCTGCATCACACTGCTCACACTGACCTATTTATTCTCCTCGCACAGGCGGGGAGGGGGATGTTTCATTTTGCAAATGCACATAGCAATGACTGAGGCTGCTTGGAGCCTCTGCGCTGGGGGAGGCAGCAGCAAACACAGCGCTGGATGCAGAGAGGAATTTTCGGGAGAGTTTAGGCAAACACTCCTGCTAACTGATTCTTGACCAGTCGAGAACGCTGTTTGCTCGTAACAGAGGAAACAATGATGTCCACAGTGAAAGCCAAGAAGGAAAGGGTGGAGTGTAAATAACAAAGCAGAACACAATGTTTTTCCATTTCTGCTTCCCACAAGCTCCCAGTCTCTCACAATTTCAGTATAATTTTCCAATGTGCTTTTCCAAACTTTCCTATTTCCCTGTTGCCCAGCCCAGCAGACACATGCCCTTCTGAAAACCTACAGCATCGAGCTGGCTCCAGCCAGAAACGAGCCCACTAACATTGGACGTCACTTCTCCAGAGGATTTCCTTCCCTTCTGACTTCTACGACAGCAGTAAACGACATAAATGGAAAACAAACAATAGGCAAACCTTTTTATGTAACACTTCCTCTCCGTGGAAAAACAAAAAGCATATTAGCCATAAATCAGAGAAATAAAATACCGCTGGCATTTTCCAACCTCAAACACCAGCATCATCCAAATTCCACTTCAGTTGGGAAAAATGCCCTGTGATCCCCTCTCTTGTTTTCCCAAGTGCATGTTCTGCTCTACAGGTGACTGGGTGCAGGGCTGAGGCTTCACTGATTTTCTGTGATATCTGTATGAAAAGTGCTCGGTTTAGAAGAATATGAGACCACTCCTGCCTCAGCAGGAACCCTGGGAAACTAATGGTATCTCCTCTGCTTTGGGAATCATTATCATCAACAAAGGCTGTCTACAGCAAATTATTCTCTGGATGACACAAACAACCACGTTCGTCAGCCTCCTACCCTGGTACTGATTTCACAGATATCTGTGTTGGGCCATATTAAACTGTCCTACAGAAGATGCCTGAAATACAAGGGACTTGCCCTCCTCAGCTGAGCTAGCTTTCAAAATTAACAAATAAAACAGCAGCAAATGCCACATTTGGGGCAGGAGCAGTTTTGGCAAATTCTTGAAGTCAGCAGACCTGGCTTGGGAAGGAGAGCTGCTGACTAAAAAAGCATCATTTTGGTAGGGTCCCTTTGCTGGTTACAACCACGTTTCCAGGCACTCTCACAAACGTGGGCAGCGCGTGCAGATGCTTTCCAGGAGCAACAGGAAACGTGGCAGCTTGACAAGCCTTGGAAAGGTCAGTACAGCGGATGCAGAGATCAGCCCACAGCTCTCCCCTCCTGCTCCCTGGCTTCGGACATTAACAGTGACCGCAGTTCAAGTCTGACCTTCTGGCCTGTGCATTCACTCGAGAGGGCAGTTCTTAAAATAATTAACAGGTAAGTCCTCCCTGATCACCTGCCAACACAGTAAGATAAACTGCCTGGGGCTTCTAGAGATGTCTTGGAATAATATGCCTCAAATATCTCTCTACATATTTGGCCATGTCTTATAGTTGTGGTTTATCTGCTTCTCATTTAGTCCTTGCACACACGCTTGTGCATCTCATTTCCTCAGACAGCAGCACCCTCCCCCACACTGCTGCTTTCAGCCAGGACCTGGCAGGATTTCTGCATCCAGAAAACTTGGTCCCTGGGCTGAAGACTGAGTGGCAACAGTGACCCAGAGATGGCAACAGTGCTGCCACATGATGTCAAAATAGGGTAGGTCTTGAGAAAGAGACAGAATGGGGTACAAGCACAAAACTAGGAACACAGTGAGTATACAAACATCTCCTGGACCAGCATAGAAAAAGCGTATTTAACAGAATAAGCCTCACCCAAGGGAATCAAGACAGATCAACGCTGCAGAAACACATCCTGGCAAATGGAGGAACAAAAAGTAGAGGTGAAACGAAAAAAAAAACTAAAAGGAGGGAAGAAGCAATAATTAATTAAAGCAGCAACTGAGCAACTGGAGAAAGAGGAATAAAGAACTAGGATTGTGAGTAAAGATTCTCCCAGCACTTTCTTCTTAAAAAAATTCAACACACACAGAGACTACCAAGTAGGTTGATTTATGTCTCCTTTCCCACATCTATAGATTTGCTTTGTATCCTCCTCCTCTTCTGTCCATTAAAATTTATTGTTGTTTCACATACCTCCATCCACTTCTCCCTCCCCTCCTCATCAGCATCCTCCTGCCCCAAAGAGGAGATCTCTCACTCCTGGCATGACAGTATCTTCTTGCTATACTATTCTTCTTTTGCATTTTCTTCCCATCAGCAAGAAGGGTCCTACCACATTACAGACTTGTGAGAGATGTGTAACACCTATCAAAGAAGATCTTAAAAGGACAGCAAAAAGGCCAGTAAGGGTAAACAGCACAGTGAAGACAGCTATGAGAAATGAAAACCACTCTAAAAAGGAACAGCTACAGAAGGAAAAAGGAAAAGAGAATAAACGTCAGCCAGTTAAACATAAACCATAATTAGGCAGACCAAAAGAGATTTAAAGAAAAACTTGCTAAAGCTATCAAAGCTAATAAAGGAATACATCAGATAGAGGAAACCTGCCGAAGATCCCCTAAGGCAAATAGATGATGGAGGTCTAAAAGTAGTGCTTGAAGAAGAAAAGACCACAGCAGAAAAGCTAAATGGATTCTCTGCACCAGTGCTCACTACAGGGAAACTGAAGGAGTTGACACACAGGAGCTTTTCCTCACAGGGGCAAGACCGAAGCACTGTCTCTAACTGAAGTGGCAGTAAAAGAGGCTATAAAACAAATCAACACCCAGAACAGTTATGAATCCATCGGGTCTGGTAGAATTCTTCCAAAGGAAACCAAACACATAGCTATTAGTTGCGGTAGGTAGCCTATAATTTAAATGAGACTGGCACTAGGGGAATGGAAGTTGATGAACATTACTTCATTTGACTCCAGGGAAGGGATCTTGAGGGGAAAACAGACCAGAAAGTCTGATTTTCACTTCAGGTAATTTGGGGAAAACCATAATAAAGCCTAATTCTAGCACACTTCTAGATAACTACAGTCCGACAAAGAATTTGCCTTGTATGTTGCAGAGAGAAGCTATTTGGGAAGCTCTGTTGTTCTTTTCATAGACTCATTGGGCACGTACATGTTATTGAAACTATGAAAAGCCTTTATAAATATCCGAATATAGCCCAGGCAATCAAAATCACATACACCAATGTTGAGCACTTAAATGTTCAAAGGGGGGTTTTTGATAAAATCCCTCACTAAAGACTTCCAATTTCTTCAAGGTGTCATGGAGTAAGAGGGGAAGATCCTTTCATGAATCAATACCTAGTTGAAAGACAGCAAGCAAAGAGCATGAATATGTGAACAGTTTTTAGAGCTGGAGAAGAGTGCAAGCAGGGTTCCCAGGAGACATTCACTGGCACCTGAGATACTTCAGGTGCTCACAAAGGATCTTGAAAGGGGAGCAAAACAGGGAGGGGACACGTTTGCTGATGACACCAACGTGAATCACAATGCAGGAATTAAAGCTAACTACGTTTTGTTGCAGAAGGATCTCCCAGTATTGAAGGCTGGGCAAGAAGATGTTACAAGAAACGCAGTGTTGGTACAGACACAAGCAACAGTGTGTGTACCCATACTCTAAATCTGCATAAATCTGCACACAGATTGATGTCTAAAAACCAGTTATTTCCAATCACAGTAGGTGTCTTGTAATTTGCATTGGGAGTGCTGTGAAATTATCACTCACTGCTTAAGAGAGGTCATAAAAGGCAAGCAGAAGATTAGGAATTAGTAGGAGAAGAGAACCAAAACCAGAAAGCAGTCCTATGTTACTGTGCTGCACATACCTCTTGAAAGCTGATTCTGGCCTCTTTCTCAAAAGGATGGATTAGAGTAAGAAAGCATCCAGAGAAGACCGACTAGAGGAATCAGAAATGCAGAACAGCTTCCACCTGAGGGGAGTAGGAAACCAGCTGATTTCAGCGTGAAAAGGAGACAGCCTTAGGTGAAGGCACGGAGGTTCACGGCAAGGAAGTGCCTTTATCCTAAGTGACAAGATGATGGTTGCTCATTACTCACTCGGCACACCAGAACTAGGGGACACCAAACCAGATAATCGGGCAGAAGGCTCACAGCACACAGAGGGAAATCTTAGTGTGCACGCTCTGTAATTTAACGATGGAGCCCAGTGCACAGGATGCTGTAGAAGCCAAAACTATAAATAGATTTGAAAAAGCAGTCAGAGACATTATGGAAGAAAAGTCCATCAGTGGCTGTTAAAAGCAAAAATAGCAAGTAACTCCTGACTCAGGAAGTCTTTAAACTGCAGATTACTGCAAGCTGGGAAAGAACTGGAGAGAAGCATTATTGTTGCTGGCCCTGTTCTTACAGTGCTTTTTTCAGCAGCTGCTGCTGATTTGTCTCAGGGGCAGGACATAATATGAGGTGACCCAGCAGGAACACAGAGTTCTGCCCTCAAAAGCCTGGGGCAGACCTCTCTCCTGGTACCATCCCCAAAACTCCTGAGCTGAAGAGGGCAACAGCTCAACCCGAGGCACGGAGCCCTGAGTACTGCCCTGAGCTACCCCAAGTCCCTCCCTTGAGGTAAAGGTGTATTAGCTCCAGCTCAGAGCTGCACTTGCAGCAGTGGCACGGCCTCAGAACTGGAGCTGGCAGTAAAGTCATCCTGCTTTGAATGGAGGCTGGAAGGACAGAACTCCATCTGTATCCAACTAAGCAGACATAACCTTATCCCTCTCGTCTGCCCCACAGCACTCCATATTGTCCCAAGAACGCTCCTTAGTAGAAGGAAATGTCCTCCTGTCATCTGCTACAGTTTGACTTCATTGTTCTTAAACATGGGTGACCACAGCTGTGCACAACACAACATCATATGACGCCTGCAAGTCTGCAAATGGAATTGTCATATTTCCACTGCCCTTTCAGTAAGAGAGTTGTCCAACTTGGAAATCCTCCTACTTTCCTCCAAGTGGCCAGTTTGGACTGGAGGAAGTGGGTTGCTGTGTGAGTCCAGGCCAGTCACCATGGCTGCTGCTGTTTGAGCAGCAAACAGTGTTTGAGGGAGGCAGGCAGGGGACTGAGATTGGCTGCGCTGGTCAGAGCATGGTTTTCACAGAGCCAAGGTTGTGGGTTTGATCCTCATCTCTGTATGGGCCATTCACTTCAAGATCAACTCGACGATCCTTGTGGGGCCTTTCCATCTCAGAACATTCCATGAATCATGCAGAGGGAAGAAACCCCAGTTCCAGATTTTTTTAAAAACAGCCCCACTAACAGAGCTCCAACCCCTTCAGTGGTGTTTCCTGAAGACCAAAGGGTACACATAAAAAACAATTTCATACTTTTAGTGCTGCATCAATTAAACTTTGCTCTGGCCAATAAGTTAGGAAATAAAGCTCAACCCGTGTGCACATCACCTGTGTTTCTGCAATTACTTTACAATTAGACAACTGCTGAAAGCAGCTGGAGGCAAATGCAATACATTTTCTAGCAAAACACAAAATGAAACAGTCTGTTTCAAAGCAAGAAAATACATAAATGAGGTTGTTAAGAGAGCTGTTTGGCAGAGAGTAATCAAATAAAATGAAATATGGTACATTAAGTTTGGCACTTCGTGGCATTTTATTTTTGTCATTAGAACATTGCTAAAGAAATTTCAATATATGCAGTAGCGTTACTATGGCATTCTGGAGTGTTGCAAAAAACTTTTGCTATGTCTTTAGAAACAAAAGCATTACACTATCATTAGATCTACAGAATCAAAGTTATTTAAAAAGAAGTATGTCTTAAAAAATATGATTGTCAGAACCAAAGTTTGTACATAAGCATATGAAGTGCTGACACAAGTTTCTGCGCAGGTATCAGACAACAGAAGGTGTTATTTTTTGATAATAAAAATGTTAATTAGATCAATGAATCAAGAGCACAACTTTTTCTAAAGAAAACTATTCCACGTAACAAACTTATTTGAAACAATAGAAAAATGGAAGTATTCTCTTCTGGTCACTCCTACCTGAAAAGGGATTCTCGTGACAGCCAGATTTCATTCTGTTTCACGGTCTTCCAAGAGAAGAGCAGGAGCAGCAAAGCAAAGAGGGTCAGGACAGTAATTCTCCATTTAGTTAGCCACGTAGACAGCTTTTTTAGACCGTGGACAAAAAGGATGCAGTATCCCATACTGGGAGGGGAAAAAAAAAAAAAAAAGAAAGGGAAAATGTACCGAAAGTCATATTTCAAGTGTCTGGTTTATATGCAAGACCATCCACTATTGCATTTATTACACAATTACAGGGAGTTGTGGACTAATGATATTTTCTGGGCTAACAAACTTCAGTTCAACAGCAGTTTTCCTCAAGTCACTACACAATTTCCAAATTAATCTAAATGATAGACCCGGATGCCAAAAGTACAGTCACATACATAATACCACCCAGCATAATGGTAGCTTACACCAGCCACAGAAGGCAGCTGCTTTTCTGAACAGCAAGCTAAGAAAGCACCATGTAATAACAGTAATACTGAGCACTACTGGAGCAGTGTGGAAATGAAAGGCATTTTAACAGGGGGAAGTCTCTAAACAATCCCAGTGGTGGCTGCTATTAATTCTGGTTTACAAATTGTGAAGCTGAAGCAGGAGAGCAAATGCCGCAGCCAACACCGCCGCAGGAGCGGGTGACAGAGACCACCAAAAGGCAGGAGTGCCTGTCTGGGTCTTGCACTCCTACATCAGGGCCAGCCTGCCCCTTCTAGTGCCCAGCCCAGAACAGCTGAGATGCACTGGCACATCTTCCTTGCTGCCCTTCCATGAACTGACACATGGTCATCTCCAGACCCCAGCCCTTCTGTGGCTCTCCATTAATAATTGCTGTGGCATTGTCACAAGCCACATTTGGACTGAAGTCTTACTCCTGAATAAATTTAAATCAATTCAGTAATTATTTACCTTAATTCAAGGGTTATGCTAATTCCTCCAATGATGTCCCTCTGAGCTGGACAGTGCTTTCAGCTGCTGTACTTAACAGTTGTTAATTCTACTTCTAATTTTTTACAAGGAATTTAAATTTCTAATACTCAACAAATTTCATTAGCTTAACTAGAACCCTTCAGGTTACTTAGCCCCTGGTTTTAGTGTTAGACTTAAAACCTATCTTAGTCCAGGCAGCTCTCCCTCATGAAAAAAGGAAGCAGAAGGCTCTCGAAGAACACTTGGGGTGATCAATAAACCAGGACAGAAGCACAGCCCTTCCCTAACACTGGCACACCTTGAACCCCAGCTGAATCCCACACTTAAAAGCAAGCAGGCTGGAGCTAGAGAGATCATTGCACCTGCCCAGGCTTTGGCCAGAGATTTACAGACTTTCCTGGTCTGTACAGAGGCGTTTGAGCAACTTCCCAGTGAGAATGCTACGAGTTAAGAAAAACTAAGAACAAAATTCCACTGTCAGAGGTGACCTCGCAGGCAAGCACACAATATGGTGGAAGTCACTGTGGAAATCAGAAAAAGGAAAATGTTCCATACTCGAGGAGCTGTGTGTGTGCTTCTTGGCATGGTTTGTCTGTCCTCTTGGAGAGCTGGACACACTGCTATTACTTAGGCTTCCTAAGGATGGAGAGGGACAAGAATTCTTCCTTTCACTTAGGAAAAAACCTGCCTTTGTTGTATGTACTGATTAGCACCACTATGTTGTCTCTGGCACAGTATGGGTGCCTTATAGAACACTTAGAGAAGTAGAGACACGGGGCAAATCCAGAGACAACATCAGATCTGGTGATCATTCAGAACTCCGCCACTGCTGTTTCTGAGTTCTCCCATTTTAAAGACGTGGTTACCCGTATATTTATGTACTCAATTATGCTTGCACTTCGCTGTAACACATTCCTTGTTGTACTTGCACTATTTTCTTCCATTAACTCTTTTGCACATATATATTTGTTGCACCTACATTAACTGCAAGCAGACATTTCCAACTACAAACAGAGATGCTGGTGCCAAACAATCCAGCCTCTACAGTTATTGAACCCAACTTTAAAACCTCTGAAAAGCTAATCTCAGTAATAACCCATCCCTTTCCAACAAGAAATGCCTCAAAAGCCTGCAGACGCTTTTCACTTTGTTATTTTGCCTTTCCTCAATTTTATCCTTCTCTCAGAATTAATTATCTGACGTAAATATTATTTAATTGCTTCAGCATAAGACCATTTTCAAAGTAATTTTCCTACACCTTCACATATTAAGAACAGACCTTTTCAACAGAATTGTGAATGGGTCCAGAAAACAAAAAAATGCAAACGTCAATGTCTTGGCATTTATGCCAAATCCTGTCCCAGCTGTTGGGAATTTCTGCCTTGGCAGCAGTACTCAGTCTGAGGCAGTCAGCAGAACATTACACCTTCACAGCCACTGGGAAAGGTGCTGCTTCCAGGGGTTGCTCTCCAACACCGTCAGTGCACCACCACCATAGTTTCAGAGAGATGCTGGGTGCTACAGAGAAGCAGGAGTTCAGCCCAGATGGCAGCTCCCATCCCAGCCACACGGGCAACGGCCCGTGCAGGTACGCAGCAGTGCCCAGCTCCACAGGGCACTTCCCACCTGGGGGCTCCTAAAGCTCTTTGTATGGGAGGTCTGCTGCAGTCTTCCTCTTACAGGAACCTGAAACATGGCTATAAAGTGATTTTTGCTGCTAACGGGGGACTGCAAACACAGCAGTGAAGTCACAGACCAGGACTCTACCCACAACACGGGGAATATGCAATGGAAACCAAGATATCTTTCTCAATAGCATACAGGACTGCCCAAGAGATAAACTGGGAAGTAACCCAAAAGCAGACTCCACACTCAGCAAGGTAACAAGACTATGGGATTCAGCAGCAGGTCCGAATACAGATAGGAATGGATTCCCAAACAGCTGCTGGACAGGCATTGTGTAGCTCATGAGGTACCAGCATCCCAAACTGCAAAGCTGCCATGGGTAAGATTAAATAAAGGACAGGACTGAAGCATGATTTACAATTTAGTAAGATGGAGAAAATGTTGACAATATTAGGACTAAGTTGTAGTTGTGCCACCATTAGAGTCTAACTAGCCTACAGTCGATGTTCCTGCATTGCAAAGTGCATGGGAACCCAAAAGAAAGGAAAAGAAGGGAAAGGATCAGACAGCATGAAGTAGGAGAATATTTGTATTTTCAGAACCTGGTGAGCTTGGCTTACAAATTCAGACTATTTCCTGCCACAGATCATCAAGAAAAGGGTGGGGAGGACAAACCCGCCTTCCTGATTAGGACCTTCCAGTGCAGTGTCAGGTGAAGCCCCATCTTTTTGCATGGCTGTTTTTATTACGTGGTCATTTCAAGCCCATCCCTTGGCTGAGGGCAGATATTACATTCCTGGCTGCAGGTCTTTTGCAGGCCAAGGAGTTCCAGAAGCATAGAAAGCACTCACATGTTGTTTACTGCCAGGAAAGCATGTGTGTTTGTGATTCCATGCCACAAATACTTCGCAAAATAATTCCTTGCAACATCCCCAAAGCTATTATCCTTAGTAATTTTTGCATTTCCCTTTACATTTCTGCCTTAAGGCCAAATAACTATGGTGAAATCAGGGCAAATCCAGACCCCTCCTCCAGATCTCGTGATCTGCTCTAAACAAAACAGTGTCCGCACCAATGTATTAAAGCATCCGTCAAAAAAACATAATTCTATTACTATTGTTTCCTAGTTCCAAAACCACATAATCTGTTATACTTACTTCACTTGTTTCACACTAGACCCAACAGTCCCAGTAGAGAAATTAACTTCATCACAGAGACCATAACGTTTCGAACCAGTGAAGCACCAAGCTTGCAAAGATGGAGTTGCTGCTGCAACAACCTGCCCTGACAGTCAGGGGACCTGGAGAGCCCCCCACCCTGCCACAGTTCAATCCCCTGCTGCAAGTTCATCCTACTTCCCTTGATCCCAACCTCACCAGGTTTCAGAGGAGCCCTTTGAAGCTGCTCTGAGTTTTATCAAGTCAGCAGCAGCCCAAGCAGTGGTACCCTGGTGGAAGAGCCCATACAGGTGGGGCTGCACTCGGATGATGAAGGTAACTTGCCAGCTAATGCTTCCTGTGTGGTTAATTCTGCTGTGACCGTGCCACTGCCGACAAACACAGAGAACATTTCAAATAGATTTGCTTTTCTTCTCAGAGTGATGGGGGACTTGACTCCATATCAAACCTCACCACTGGCTTGCCAGGAAATCAGGTTTTACTCACACATGCAGGAGAAAAAAAAAATGTCTCAAAAGGATCTTTCATCAAAGACTTGTTTGCCACTTGAAAGCCTTACCCTTAAGTACTACATTCCAGACATCTCCATAGCTATCTACATATGTATTGAGGCTGCAGGGTTGCGGGTTTGGGGATTATTTGGTTTTTTAGTTAACTCTAGCATTTCCTAGGGAGGCAATCATTTCTCCTGGAGGGCTTTTCTCTCGGCATTGCCATACAAGCCCTTTTCTGAAATACTTTGTAGTAAAACCAAAACAATAGGAAACAAGCAAAATCCCCAACCCACTTTTTTAAAGTCCATTTTCCACTGGATTATTGTAAAACTGCTAAGCGCTGGGGGTTTTTTTGCCTTTTTTTTTTTTTATTTTGGCTTCTGTAGGATAAGCAACAGCCTGCTACAGCAGCGAAAAGTCCATGCCAGCTTGGTCCCTGGGGTCCTGAGAAACAGCCCACCAAGTCAACATGGTAGTAGATTTCATGTGGCTCACAATGAGCATGCATTACAGCAGAAACTGTAACTTCAGTAATTCCATGATGCAGCAGAAAAGCTGGGCAAATGGACAAACAGGCCAACAGTTTAATGACTCCTCATGGTTTCAGACTCCTGCAGTACTAAAGTGGTACCTTAGGCCAGCCCTGAATTGCAGCTGAGGCAGCCCGGCAGGGAAACCCTCTGTGCTACTGCCATGTGATCCTGGCAGATGCACACAGGGAGCTGGGTAATGACAGATTTTTGTCTATAATTTCTGTGGTTTGTTAATACTGTTCCACCTGTAAGGAAGCAAAGTGATAGGAGGCACAAGCAGATGGGAATGTGGTGGCATTTAGACCTTATTTCCCATGGTGCTCTGTATGTACTGCCCTATTAAAGCTAGAGCCAAAACAGCATATACTTAATATTTGCAAACATATCTCGGTTAATTAGATTGCAAATTCAACCTTTCCTTTGGCCATTACGGCTCCTTTCCCAAGGCAAGGCTGTTACTGACGATGCTTGCACACAGCTCTCTATGGATCAAGTTTCTCACTTTTTATTAAAAGTCGGGACTGGTTTCACTGCACTTGGCCCTTGTGCTGATGGCATCTAATCAAAGCCACATGTGCCACAGCCCAGGATTATCAGAATGCTCTGCTAAAGCAATCTGCCTGCATCAGAAACCATCTTACCTCCTTCAGAAATTGCTTGGAGACCTACTGCTGTGGAAAGCTCCTGAAGAGCAAGGCATGTCCTAGTCATGCTTTCTACTGCATTTTCTAAGTTGTGACTGCACGGCGCATGGTCAGAGCAGGCTGAGAGCTGAAGTTCTGAGACAACCAGCTTGGACACCAGCAGCTGCAGTCCCAGCCACTTCTAACTCACCCAGGTAGGGCTGTAAAAAGGAGTTTAAAAAGGGTGGGAGAAACTATGCAAAAAAGATGCTTTCCTCATGCTTTTTAATGGTAATTTTGTGGATGTCGAATCTTGTGAAGTAGTTGTTTGGGGTTTTCTAAAAACTGATTTAATCTCAACTACACAAATCTAAACTTGGAGTAAATCCACTGATTTCATCAAAGCACTTACTCCAGATTTCATAGCTCAGCCTAGATAAGAACCCAGATGCAAACATGCATACATATCAGTTTGGGAAAGGCTGCCTATAAGCAGCCTGTGGAAACACGGAAGAAACACTGCCGTATTCAGGGGCTGCTAATGCAACAAAAGGGATTATACCAAAGCTATACTGAGACCAGAAAATGCACTTGGCTTCGACATTTCACCCGGGAGGCTCCTTCTGGGCTGCAAAACTCCTTCTTGATTTCCAGCAGTTATTTAAGATGACTCCCTTTCCCTCCATAAAAATCAACCCTTGCTTTCAAGCTGCTCTGAAGCAAGTTTAACCCTTGTGTTCGTGACTAAATGCATGCTCTGCTGCTGCCCTTCAGAGAGCAGCAAGCACAGCCCTTCAGAAAGAGTGTGTCTGCTGCCAGGTCCAAATGCTGAACACAAACATTTGGATTCTCTCCATTTTATAGTTCCCCACAAGCTTCTTAGCCTCAGTACCACACATATATTACCTGGCACAACACACTTTACATGCTCCTAGTCCTAGCTACTTGCAGCTCTGCAGCCTGAGCAGAGGAAAGGCACTTAGAGGAAAAGCCAAAGCAGCTGAAACGCAGCTTGCAGGCAGGGCTCTTGCTGCAGGGGAAAAAGCAGTTCATCCCTGTTAAACTCATCAGCTCCACTCACACTTCTCTAATGGAGAGTAATTGATTGCAAAAAGCACGCTCGGCATGCCCTGTGGGCTGCTCCTGCCTCACTACAGCAGTAGATGTGCAAAGGAGCGCTGGCAAAAATAAGCATAGCCCGGGTGGTTCTTTCTGCCCCAAAAAGCACTCTCAGGCATGCAGCTCCAGTGATGAGCTGTGCTGGCAGAGTAGCAGAGATGCTGGTTTTTGAAAAATGTCAAGTTTTTCAAGGCTGGAGCTGTTTGGGCCAGAATGAAATCTGGCCTTTGAAAAAGAACGTTTCCATCTGGAAATAGAGCGTATTTGTATGCGCATTCTAGGTTGCACTTGGTTCATAAAATCATAGAAACATTAAGGTTGGAAAAGACCTTCAAGATCATTAAGCCCAATCTTTGACCATAAAAACGCCCTTTTCTGGGTCACCCAAAAGAGCCAGAAACTCAGAAGCTGGGGCACTTCCTGAAACTGGATCACCTGGGTTCAGACCACTGTGCCAGGTCAGGCTCAGACCTGGGGGTGCGGTGGGCACACACGTGGAGTTTTGAGTCCCCAGAATTCCCCAGCCGTGAAAGCCCATGTGCTGATCTGGAATAACCACACTCCACTGGCCCAGGCTTTCCAGAAATTTTGAGAAGTTTGCACTGCCAAGTTTACTGCTGGATTGAGACTTTGCCTCACAGCTGGTACAAGGACAGCCTGAACTCAGCAAGTTACAGGCCAGATAATTTAACAAAAGTGTAAGCATGGGCCTAGATCAGGTCTAGATCAAACTGCCACCACTGAGTGCTCCAGCAGGGTATAGATCAGCACTAACTGTCCTGAAAAGATGCAGATAAACCTTAATGTCCCAACTCTCAGGTGAGCGTCCCCTTCTAAAGGGGCAATTCTGGGCTGCTCTTCCCAATTGTCCTTTCTGTTGTCCATCTCCTTTTGACTGTAAACTTCATCTTGGCTTGGAGAAGTCTTTTGTTTCTAACCTTTTCGTCTAAAGTTCCACTACAGTCAGCACACCTTGGCAAAAAGTTTTGGGTTAACTAAAACATGGTATTCTTCACAGGAGGATGTTGGACCAAAACTTTCTCAGCCACATGGTACCACAAGGGAAAAACCTGTTGTAACAGTCATGTTGTGGAATAAATGTCCAAAGGCAAGGAGAATGTGGGATGTGTCTGTCCCACAGAGTCAGCCAGAAGCATTCACTGGTCCTGAGTTTTGGAGACAATGGCAAAAGTGTTGTTTAAACTCCCTGTCTCTCAGTAAGGATGATATGGAATTGATATACTTTTTCTTGGTCACTAGAGGTTTTAAAAGACTTCAGGAAGACCATAAAGATACAATATTTAACATATAAAAGAAATCCCACTGGAAAAAACAATCCTGACAGGTCAGAAGTATCAAGTGACAACCAAGAACTGGCACCATATTTAACCTGCTACTGAGTCTCTTGCAAAAAATGTCAAATTTTCACTGGAATTAAGCAGGCTTTTTCTGGAATAAAGTCTGCAGGTCATAATACAAAGACATAGTGAACTATAAACACCAGAAAAAAATAACTAATTTGGAAAGGTACCTTCTGAGTTAGTGCTAAGACTTTGTCACTAGCTCTAAATTAAAAACTATGTAGGCCTGTATTAAAGATACTTAAGACACGATCAGCTAAGTAATCAAAATGACTTACCTCTACTAGCAATGAGATCCTCTAGGCAGAACGTGATGTAATTAGAGAAAATGCAGGAACTTTTCCTTATTAGAGAGAAAATATGGACTAGAAATGAATGATTTCACTAACCCTTGAATGGCTATTCAACATTTGGACAAATTTCCCCTTCCTTCCAAAAAGTCACGTGATAAACCAACACCCTTCATTAGAGTCTTTGAGTCCAAGATTTCACATCCAACAGATTTCTGAAATATTTACAGGTAATACAGAAACCTTTCAGGTTTTTGATTGCTATATGGATTATGGAAAGAAAACATTTTATAAATGAAAAACCTGATATAATTCCATTGGGATTCCACATAAATTTCCCTAAATTGTACATACTTCAGTGGAGATGGGTCTGTGTGCTACAGTTTTAATTTAAGTACTGTCATAACTTCTGGAATTCTATAGTAGGAAATAGTTTCCCATTCAGTTCCATCACAAGTCTCCAAAAACTCCATGTAAGAATATTATCTATTAAATTTCACAGGGCATCTTCTTAAGGCCAATGTATTACCCTGTGAATAAGAATTCCACTTTTAATCAACATGACCAAGTAGATTACTTCCACAAGATGACATCAGCTTAACTTATTATTTTTGAAACCAATATCTTTACCTATCTCTATCATTTTCAAGAGCAGAATAAATGCATTTGAAGGTTTTCCTTTAGGTTAAATATCACAACAAAACCAAAAATCTTTCCAGTACAGCCATTAATGCCCACAACTCCACAAAAATTTAGCTTTTTCCTGTACATGCGCAAAACGCAACACATTTCTCAAAAGCATGTTTTAAATTTAGCTAAAATAACGCAATACAGCAGTCTAGACCAAACATGCCGTGAGCTCATCTTTTTCACCTCTGCAGAATCATTTCAGCTTTTATTCTTATGCCTTTACTACCTTTTGCCAAAATATATGGCACTGGCATCTCAGCATTTCTTGCCTGCATTAACAGAAGATGGCTGCTTTGATTTCTCCTTGAAGGGTTTAAAAGGGACAGGGCAAGCCTCCAAAGGGAGGAGCTTAAGTTTGGATATGCATCTGTAAGGTAGCTGCTCACGGCATTTAGCCCTCCTACAGGGAGTTATTTCTCATTTATTAATGAGAACTCTCTCTGCCCCCTTCTGAAGGACAGAGTGGAGTTATTATCTCTGTTTCACGGTGGGGAAGCAGAACTGGGGTCATTTACCTCAGCTGAAGTCCCAACCCCCTCAGCTCCAGCCACGAGCCATTTTTGCAGACCGCTGCTCAAACTGACACCGTGCAGCAGGGACAGGCATCCCTCACGGAAAAGAGGGACTGAGCTGGGGCTGGGGTCTGGCCTATTGCCACCACATAATGCTCTCCCATTTCACTCCCAGTGCCCTCAGGTCTGCACCTGAATTACAGGGAATATAATCCAGTTCAGTTCATTTGAACTTCGGCAGCCCCACGGCCCCGGCAAGAACAGCAGCAACAGAGCAGGCAATGAAATCATGTCTGTTTTGAGTAAATAGAACAGGTGTGATTTGGATTCCATATACAAATCCCAAATGACTTGTGGACTTAACTTGAAAACTGGCAAAATGCTTAATTGTGTTGTTGAATTGAGATCAGGGAGAAGATAAACTGGCTCCACGGAGCCAAAGGGACTTTCACTGCTGACTTTGCTGGGTCAGTGTTTGACTCCAAATGAAAAGAGAAGCTTCTTCTGTAAATCAGATGATCCTTTACAGGAGCTGATCTAATACTGAAAGAATTCTGAAAGGCAAACAGAAATTCAGCTCCTGGTGAACTTGTAGCTTCAAATGATAACGAATAAAGGAGTGGCATAGGAAACAGAAACCCTATTGCACAACTGGTCTTTAAGAAAATGAAGATAATGTGAAGTACATAACATGCTCCCAGAAAAGAGAAGCACCGGTAAGTCCTGTCCCCAAGTGGCTGCCTTGTAAGCACTGGCACTTCTGCTCAGAAATTATGAGGTTCAAAAAGTTATAGATTATTCCACTACCTACCAAGTTCTTTTTTCCTCCCCTCCAATTATGAAAGTTAATAATGTTCGGGATCACACTAGTTGGAACAAATGCATTATCAGAAAGAATTAAAAACATTTTGAATTTTGCAAAGGCAAAAATTCATATGGTTCCTGCTTTGCTACAGTGTGAGGAAAACTTAAACATGATGTATTAATTTCTTGAAAAATACAAGTGTGCTTCTTTCTGGATGCTGGCTTTCTTGCAGATTTTAAGATAGATGGTGAAGCAAATGCCATCCTGTTTATAGCAGTGATCTCATCTCCTAGTATTGTCAATTAGGGTTGCAACATCAACTCTTGATATAGTGAGGAGCTGGCAAAAAATCCCAACAGCAACCTGTAATTGCCTGTGCTGGGAAAGAGTAACTGTGCACCCTGCAACCCACTCACTGCAATATCCACCATGAATGAGTTGCCATAAAAATGGGGCAGGTACCACTGGATTGCCTATTGCTTTCAGCAAATTGGAAATAACCCACGGAGCGATGTTTCGGCTGATTTGTTGCTTCGTATGAGGCTGTGAAAACAGCTTAAGTTGTCCAACTACAACACAGGAGCTCAGCCAGGAGCCACTGCTATGAGGGTAGCAGAGAAAGATGAGGAAAACACAGAAATTGCTCTGCTAGGAAAGGTCTGATCCTACGAGGTGAGGGCAACCCCAGCTCTGTTGGAATGTCAGCAGGGCAGGCAGCGCCTGGACAGCCCAAGAGTTTGCATTGCTGCTCCTGTTTCTGCACGGTGAAAGGCTGCACAGAGGAAGAGCTGCTGCTCCTGTGTAAGCACAGGCAAATTCCTCACAACTCAGAACAACTGCCTGCACTCGGTCATTCTGCATTTTCAAACAATTACACTGTCTGTGGGGTTCTGAGCAGTCTTAGCATCGACATTTTGAAGAGGGGAAAAAACTGTAATTTAAGTCTTTCACTGATTCAGCTTTTTAAGTGATGCCACTTTGGAAAACTGGCCTAGAGAGTTGTAGCTTGTCCAGCACTCCCTAGGTAAGTATTCCACACCCTCTGCCCTCTTACGGACAGGAAAAAAAACAGGAAAAAAACCCAAACTAACAAAAAAATTAGAAGTTAAAAGACAATAAATTGTTTTCAACTGAAATTCTTCAAGCTGAAGTAATACTATTATTAAAAATTCCTAATTTAAATAAGTGCTTGTAACCATCAAATGAAAAATAAATACAAGAAATATTTTCTCCAAATATTTCTGTCTAGCTGAACACAATTAAAGAAAACATTCAACCATTTTGACATAGTTTATATGCTTCTCCCCCGAGGCAGGGCTGCAGACAGAAGAGGAATTGTTCCAAATACCCATCAATCCCCAGAAGGCAAGGCCCAGCCATATAATTAGACGTTGAGCAAAAGGCTTATTTCTTTCCTCTTTCTATTTTTAATATCTTTTACACAAATCCTCAGGTCCTTACTTAACTTTTATTGAAAAGAAAATGCTTGACATTTTCCCCAGGTACCTACTGAGCAACACTGAATTAGGACTTCAGGCTGTGACACACATACACCAATGTCCCATCCATAAATACACAAGTGTCACGTCCATAAATATCAATAAAAGGCTATTGCCTGAAACAGAGATAGAAAAGGGCCTTTCAGCATAAGCCCAAAAACACAGATCACCGAATCCTCTCCATCTCTTTGAGGACTTTTGTCTAAATAAAACTGCATGGCAACCTCTGACTTGCTAACTGAGTTTTAGAGACGGAATGGTGAAGGATAGGAAAACCCCTTTTCAAGATGTAACAAGAGAAAACTGCTAAAGGCTGTTCTAAATAAAGAACACGAGCGCTTCCTAAAGCCATTGTTACTAAACTGCCATCCTCCCAAGGGAAAAAAACAAAACAAAACAAAATCACATTATTTTTGTGCTGCCATAGTCATGAATGTTTGCCGAAGTCCCCCTCACCACCCCTGCAATTTCAGACCTGGAGGGTGCAAGAGATGCTCAGCTCTCTGCAGATCATTTGGCAGGAAAGTGCCCACCTGTCGCATGCGCTGCCAGGGTTTGCCTTTCCTTTTCATGCCAGCTACCTGCCAGCCTGGGCTAGGAGCAAAAACCAAACGTTGCAAAGCAGAGCAGGAGTGATCTCAGCAAGTATGAGATCCACGGACTCTGACACAGACTTACTCCAGAGTAATCATTTAATCCTTCTGCCTCAGTCTTTCTAACTGAAAGAAGAAAAAAAGTAGCAATATCAATTACCTACTTTGTAGGTCATGTATTTGCAAAGCCCTCAGGGAGATGAAAAGCATTACACAAACTATATCCACACATGTTAACGCTGATTAATTTTCTCTGTGCAAACATACCCTTTTTTCTTCTTCACTGCCCCTCCTCTCACTATATCAGCAGTCTCATCTGGAGGAGGACGAGGAACTGCTGACAGCTGAAGTATTTTCTGCAGTTGTTCTTTTGAGATTCAGAAATGCAACCACTCAACACAGCCCTGTGTTCAGCTGACTGTTTCCTTAATAGCTTTGCTCTTTCATGTGTTTCCTCATTTTCTGTTACATGAATTTAAAGCAATCTGATTTCCAAGTTAATTTAAAATGATGCAGGATCCATTAGTTGAGGGTATCATTTGCAAAATAACTCTGAGAGACAACTTTCACTCACTATACTTTCAGGTACCCTCAGTAAACAAAGGCAGGGCTAGTGATGTGAATAAAGTCAGCAGAATTTGACCTAAAAAGCATGTCAGTGTACAGAGGCACAGGGATACAGCCTAACTGCATAAGAGCCTTGTAACAAATGCAGTAGCTCCTCCGCAGCCTGAGGTTTACACTAACGAGCAGCCTTTTTGTGACAGTGCTTACACCAATGACAAACAGAGTATATACAGCTTTTCAAAAGACTATCTGTAAGCATTTTTCTTAGGATGTTTGGGTGCACAGTTTCTGAAGAATACAATTTAAATGTTTTGTGGAATAAAACTTCTGTTCCAGTTTTCACAAAGTAACCCAAGGTGAAACCAAGGACTTCTGCTTTGCCATCAGCTCCGCAATGACAGTTCCTATTAGATATATCCGAGGCTGGCCTTCTGCACCCAAGGGTAGAATTGGGATTTCTGACTTGCAGCATCCAAGATGCAGCATCCACTTATGCTATGCATGGAACAAACTGCACTGGCGTAAGTTTCCCAGAGACGTTGTGGAATCTCCCTCTTTGGACATATTTAAAAGCTGTTTGTACCTGGTCCCAGGCGACAGGCTCTGCTTGCACAGGGGATTTGGACCAGATGACCTCCTAAGGTCCTTTCCACCCTCAATTAGCCTGTGTTTCTGTGAAATGGGCAATGGTCTGGTGCATCTTGGATGAATGGCCTCTGACTGCTACTGCAGCCTCTGGTCTGGATACTGTGGAGATGTCACAAGTAACAGCTCAAAGTTGTCCGTGCATGAATGCAATCAGAAGCACCCAGACTGCTGAAGAGACAATTGTTAGAGGCTGGAAGCTGACGGGAATTTCAGGGGACTGGCTGAGGGATGGAAAAGTGGCAAGACTTTCCTCCTCCTGCTCAACAACTGCAAATCTCCACTGTTAGATGTGCATGCAATCAGTAGTTTACAGGCAGGAGCCCATGCGCATATTCCACAGGATAATCCAGGAACCTTTCGAGACAGCAAAGGTCTTCTTTGTATTCACTGACCACCTAATGGAGTGGGAAAGCTGAACAAGAACCCAGTAAAAACATGACAGGCTAACTTTCCAGCTGCTGTCCTTAAGATAAAATCATTAAGGAATTTAAGTTGATAATGCTACCAAGAAAAAGAGTCTTGGAGGACACTCCTCAAGAAACAACACCTCATCTCTGTATTAAGCTGTGTCAAGCACACCAAAAAAGCTGTGTTTAAAAAAAAAAACAGCAAGGGTTTTGAGTAGCTTTGCTCCTGCCAAGCAATCTGCTCTCAGCTGACTATAAAATCTCTCATGCTGTAACACCAAAACTCCCAGGCAGAGAACACACTGACTAGCAGTATAATGTTTGAAGTACTTAAAAGGGAAGAAGCAATCATGCCTGCTTTCAGAAAATGAGATGGTGGTCTCATTAGCAAAAAATTCAATTGCAATAGTTACCTCGGCATGTAAAGGACTCGCTCTGCCACCACAAATCCCACCCTGAAGAAGAGGTTGCTGGCTGGGATGAATGGGAAAACCAGGAACAACAAGCCAACCAAAACTTCTTTGTGTTCCAGTTTCTGCAATAATACAAAATTAAACAAGTATCAACTAAAAAATCCAACTTAATTCATCTCTAACTTTCCCCTTTCTTTTGAGGGTCCTAGAAAAAGCAACTTAGATTAACATTTGGTATGTTTTTGCATTTAAAAGAAATCTTTGCCAAACACCAATCTTTGATATTTATGCATTGCTGGTGCATCTAATATGCCCATAAAGTGCACAAACACTACCCACTCTGTCTATTATTACCCTTGGTATCTTTTCCAAGGTCAGCTCTACCATATGCATGGCACAGCTATCACCCCAGATATAACTCATATTGGTAGTATGTAAGTATAGAGTAGTGTGAATGTATACATTAGCATGTCTACGACAGCGTGACTGTATGTAAATACACAAACGCATATCACATACACACAGACTGCCATGTTCAATCCTAAATGTTTGCAGCAGAGGAAAAGCTGTTCAATCAGGCACATTTTGTGCAAAGAAAACTAGCCCCAAGTGACACATTAATGCAGTCATTTTATCCCTTTCAAGGAAAATATCTACACTTGAAATGATACTTTCACACACAAGGTCTCCATACTCATACAAAGTCAGAAATTTGAGACACGCTGTATGCTAAAATTAATGTTTTTCACTTGAGCTCAGTTAATGCCCTTCACTTGTGCTCACTTTAATGTTAGCTCGCTCTTTGAGGAGAAATAGAATTATCACATGCAATTCAAACCAACTGTGATCCCTGGGGCCAGCACAGGCGTCTGCGGATGTCGTGACCAGCAGTGGCCACTCATCCTGCCAGGGACAGACCCAAGTCTCCTGAGCAAGCTGAGTTTCAGGTTTAGCTCCATCCCAAGAGGGTAAATCAGCTCTTGCTTCTCAAAGAACGACACCAGGATAGAACTGTAGCTTTAGACCCGTTCAATCACCCAGGCAGACATCGGTGCTTTCCTGCCCCAGATACTGCTCCTCACTGTCTGCACACATCCCGAAAAGCTTTGTCATGCTTAGAAACAGGTGCAACCAGAACCACTTAATGGTTGAAACACTTTCTAATTGTTGTGGGCAATTTCTCAGTTTCGGAGAGCAAACTGACTTCTCTTTGCTGGAGGGAGCTACATTTAGAAATGTTGAACGAGATTTTTGAGTAGAGAAATGGAGCCCAATCAATGATGCAGGGCCAAGCAGTACAAACTGTCTTGCTTTTGCACAGCTGCAAACTGCAACAGCAGTTACCACTGGTCTAGACAGTGGCTGAAATTCAGAAGTCCAACTACTAAAATATATTCATCCCATTCTATGGGAAAGACAACAAGCATTTTCTATGGGTACAAAAAGCAAGGGCACAAGTCAGGAGGCTCTGATGTTGCTTTAGAGGAGCTGAACCACAGGATCACAAAGAAGTGCACTGATTTCTCCCGGCTCAAAGAGGAATCATGAGGCAGAGAGAGGAGTAGAATTCACGTCTCCAGACTTCTTCATCAATACGTGTTTTAAATAGCACCACAGTTATCTATGGTGCTTCTATTCCCCACTTTTTCAGTATCTTGGATTCACAGTTACTAGTGCCTACATGCAGTCACAACAGCATCTAAAGTACATTATTCTCAGAGCTGAAGGAGACATCAATCCATAAGGATGATGAGCAGAGATGCCTGGTAATGACAACAGAAAATTGAATAGAGAAAAAAAAAAAGGATTAAAAATTTCTTCTCAACTCTGAATTACAATTACCAGTTCTAGTTCAACTTCAACTTCCCTCCCCACCCACATCTGGACAGATACTCTATTTTTCTCCTGCCATTTGACTCTCTCTTCCCACTTTGTCTGACCTAATTACAGTACCCATCTTTTGCCACCACTCTACCCCAGGGGTTTGACACTAAAGACCCAGAGGCACGCGAAGGTATGTTGGGCCAAAGGGAGTGCACTGCTAGCAAATAAAATGTTCTCTGTCCCCAAGATACACACTTGCTTTCAAACAAACCAGCTATCAAATATTTCTCCAGTCGTTGATTATTAAATCAATAATTGGGAAAACAACCTCTAGTTACATCTCTAGGAAGGACACCGTGTTATTCAAGGCTGCAGCACTGCAGGCAAGCAAAGGAAACTTTGCTAGAGTTGCTAGAAAAACTTTTGCTAGAGAATGCTAGAGAAAGACAAATAAAACTTGTACATGGAATGGGAAAGAGAAAAATGTGGGAATTAGCTCAGCTGAAGGATCAAATGATTCTGCATGCCCTTTTTCTCCCCAGAACAAGTCACAACTCCATGCTAATGCCATTGAGGGCTGCCAGCTCAGTCCCTTGGGCAGGGCTCAGAGACAGGAGTCCAGCACGCACAAACCAGCCTCACCGAGCAGCAGAACCCTCCACGGTGCTCCTTATTTCTGGAACAAAAATTACCCGGCAGTGCCCTTTTTAAAGTATTCCATTAAGGCAGAGGCTTCTGGGAAGAGCTAGTCCCTAAGGCCAGTCTTCAGCTGGTTTTGTGCTACGCGTGGTCGTGCCTGTGAGCCAGTCGTAGGGCTGTGGGAACAGTGGGCAGCTGGATCTCCCATTCAACACAAGCCATAGGAAATTCCCTCCACGTGTTTTTCTAAATAAAATAAACCCAACCCATACGTAGCCTGTTACATTTTCCAGGCAAAGAAATAAAAGAAATATTAGGGCCATTTATTTGGTTTAACTACTTTGGTCATATGATCCCACTTGAGATAGCTGAGCTAAAGGTGTCAGAATCAGCATCTTCCAGGTGCCCAGAGCAGTAGTAAAAGCTTTTAAAGAGTAATAGGCAATTTTGTTTGTCTTCCTTTCTCCTTAAAATAAAATAGCTAGGACTAGAAATTATAGATCACGGCATTCTTTTTACAGAGAGACAATTCCTTTCCTCTTAAAGACAGTGCTTTCTTTTGGAAATACAAAGCTTGTCTTTCTGTCGCAGAAGTCTCTGGTGGGGGGGAATAAACAAACACATTTGTATTAACCTTAGAATGATTTCTCTTGTCAAAGACAAGCCAATTTCAAATCAAAATAGCATTTGTTATAGTAAATAGCTTGGTGGGAGGGAGGACTTTTCAAATTCACATCTAACTCATTTCAATAAGGCCTTCATTATATTGTAACAAAAAAACTCCACCAATAAAACAAACCAAACCAAAAACTGGTTGAAAAAAAAAAACTTTTCAACTTACTTTTCACAGACTTATCAAAGAACTAAAGAAAACTATCTCTCCCAAGGGCAATGCAAAAAAAAGTGTCCCACTATCTCAAACAAAATATTGAAAAATCACTCCCACTATCTCAAACAAAATATTGAAGAATCACTCCAAGGTCAAACATGATCAATACAGCAATAAATCTCAAAAACTGCTTCCCTGGCAGTTTGGGGAAAAAGGAAGAAACTCTAGGATTTACAACTGAAAGAGGTCTCTCCATATTACATATAAGCCATATTCCTGAGCCATAAATAAGTATTTGCTGACTACCACTAAAGCACAAGTCTTGTACAAGGCAGAGCCTCAAAGTGTGAGTGCAAGAGGTGCACAGATTACTTCAACATATCTGTCATAACTATGGACTTGCGCAAGCCCACCGCAAACTCCTTATTTTTCTCCCTGAGAAAGCCTGGTCTGAGGTGCCAGATCCATTAAGCCCACACTGTGCTGACAGGACTGATGTTCACATCGCCTGGCACCTCCAGGGGCCGAGGCATTGGAAAGCAGAGCTGTGAGGACAGCATTCCTCCTGGCTGGACTAAGCTGCACCTCAGGGAAGACAGCAGCTGGGCAAACAAATCCAAGCAAATTCCATTCTGTTCTACCTCTGAATATTTCCAAAGGTGTTTACACGTGTTGATGGGACGGTGGCAATCAAATGGGTTTAATTCCTTCCTTTACCAGTTTATTTTGAGAATGAGGCAAGTGTCACCTCTCTGCCATTTAGATTGAACAGCTCCATGGAGTAAATACTTTCTTTCTACCAAAGGCATCAATCCCTCTGACAGCGAGCTCTGGATGGCCCACTGCAGCCAGTGAGACGTTATGCTTGGAAGGCCTGACTGTATGTGCAGAAAAGCTGCATCCAGGGAAGTTGGTAGTGCACTGCTGTACAAAAGCAATGATTGCTATTACACATTTTCAAATGCTTGCAGGCCTAGGAGTTAAGTTGCATTATTCATCAAAAGAGACAAAGAGACTCAAAGAAGCTGCATGACTCTCTGCAGACCAAAGACAGAGGATGACACTTCTTCAGTTCATTCCTAACATCCATTTGTACAAACCCTTAGTTGAAGACTGCACACAACCCTACTTCATGTATTCCTGCTGTACCACTCTCTCATGAAGCCACAACTAGCTCAGCAATGTGGCTCCTCACCAGCCTGCATCAAACCACTGGCAGCACCTCACCTGGCAAGAGGTCAGCATCTGCAAACACCCACTCTTGCACTTTCCACATATACAGCATTAAAGATAAAAGGGATGGTGTAGAAGCATGTCAAATTCACTCTCCATTCATGCATAAGGTGATAAAAAGAAAGCACTACGCTAATCAGGAATTAACCCTAGGGACTGATTCCTTCAAAAAAAAAAAATGTCTGTGGTTGTAAAGCTCACAGGAGCACTGGGCGTTCCCCAGTACTGTGCTCCATGTACCATCAGCATCATCTCCTTTAGCTCACCAGCAGGAATCTGGATGGGACGCACTCATCTTTATCTACTGTTACCAAACAGGAGGGCACTGTGGAGCCGTGGTTATTTCACTCTGCTGCCTGTGCCACTGCTTCCAAGTAAATGATGCCAAAAGTCGGGTGTTAACAGATGGTCCGAAAAACTCAAGCATTTGGTAAGCAAAAGGTAACTTTCCAGCTTCAAAACGGGCTCAGACACCTGTCTTAATCAGCTTGCTCCCAGAAAAAGAGCCACAAATTCTGTAATCACTGCACTTCATTAGGAGTTTTATTTTTTCATCTCATTAAAAAATAAAATAAAAAAAAAATCGGCATCTTGAGTAGCACCAGCTACTTCAATGCCAGGCTTAGTAACTCACTCATTTCCTAAAATAACTAAATTTTTCTTGGGGATCATCTAGTTTTGATAGAAATAGACTTGGATTTCTAATGCTATTTTGATAATCACTGCTGACTGCTTATTAACTACCTGACACACTGATACTATTCCAAGTACTTGGCAACAACAGAAACTACATCCCAGTTCACCAGCAGCAGCACCTATTCAGGAACTGGTGCACAGGCAAACATATGCCAGTCAGGATCCAAAATCAAAACCCTTGAGAGGAGCACTGGCTTCCTAACCCAGGGTAATCTGAAGAGAAATCCTTGGCACACATCTCAGACCACCCTAGCAAGATCACTCCCTCTCTGTTTCCAGAGGGAATGAAGTCCTGGTCTGTACCACTAGATAAAACAGCACGTTTTTCAGAAATGCGGAAAATGCCTAAAAACTTTACATGCATGAAAACTGTGGATGCTCAACACCTCTGAAAATCAGGCTTTCAATCATGGAATAAAAGCAGAAAGTAGTCCTTTCCCATTCCCATAAAAGGGCACAGAAATATATCCTATAGTATTTTACTTTTTATAGTAGTAACTTAAAGTAAAATTTTGGTATCTACTATTTTTGTTTCCCCTGCAGAAGTCAGCTACCCATCCATTCAGCTGTGTTTATGGTCTTTCTCACACAGGTTTCTAAAATTCCCTTAAGATATAAGCTCATTTTCCCAATCCTTCATCTCTGCAACCTCTAATTCCACTTGACAAGCCAATTTGAGCAGGATGAAGACACACACAAATCTCTGAAAGAGAAGTGGAACATTCCAAAAGGAAACAGGAAAATCAACAAATTGCTCCGGGAATTAGAATAATCCTTTTGGCCTTGTGGGTTGCTTTTCCCTCTTCCCTTTCATTCTGTGACTGCAGGCTGCTTGACTAGGTGGGGAAAGCAAAACAAAACAGGTAAAATTCAATGCACACATTTGCAGTACATAAAAGCATGATCTTTGGAAAAGCAACTCAGTTCATGGTGAATTTGCTCTTGAGAAGGTAACATGGAACAAGAGGAGCCTAACAAAAAACAAAACCCCCACAATAGTTTGGCACCCCAACGTTTAACTAAGGGCAAGAAGCCATGATGAACAATCATTGCGTCCCCCAGCTGTAAATTTCTTGCTCCTCATTCCACCTACACTTTCCTCCTCACCCCTACTACTGTGCCATTTCAAAACCTTTCAGCTCTGAGTAGGCCCTGAAATACTAACTCAAATCAGAAGAAGAAAATGGCAGAATAAAAAGAGTAATTCAGTGTTAATATGCTGAAAATGGCAGAACTACCTACCCCCATGATAATTACCTACACCATGCTGCAGGCAGTAAGAGCCACTTTGGTGAGATGCTGAATATATTCATAGTGAGCCAAATCAGAACTACTTCAGCTCTGGTTATATTTACTCAGAGCACCACACTCCAAACCTGTTATTTTAAACCGAGCAAAAGAAAATCTGATGCAAAAGGTATTTTGACAGTTTTTGTGTTGGCTTTTTTAATCCAGAACAGCAGTCCCATACAGACTAGGGCTGCTTTTCCCTTTAGTTTGAGTCTGTCAGCTGGCACAGTGAGCTCCCTGGGAAGGCTTCCCTGTTCCTTCCAGCCCCACCAGGGACCCACAGGCAGCTGATCTGACTGCAGCACTTGACAGAGCAGAAACACGGCCGGCAAACTCAGGGTGCCTGCAAGGGGCTCCCCCCCTTCCTCCAGATTTCACTAAACAGAGTCTTTCTGGCTTATTACTCTCTCCCTGCAGCAAATATTAACAACAGAAGCAGCATAGAGAAAACTCGCTGCTAAGGATTAAGAACATCAGTCCTGACCTTCTCTCTGTGTGGAAGGAATTCAAGTGGCCCTCAGGAAAATGAAAGCAGGATTTATTTTAAATGGACCTTTTATGGAAATGACTGTGGTTTCCAGCTCGTCAGATAGACTCCATCAATAAATAGCCTTATTCACCTTGCTGTGCCTTTGAAGTAGGTATTGTTCTGGAAGTGTTGTGGCATATAAATTTTGCTAGGCATACTTTCTAACTATGCTGGTACTACTGTAGAATATTATAAAAGGCAACTGTTCCCCAGAAAGGTCCATAAGCTGTGATTTATTTCATGAAATGCCAAACCTGGGAAACAAGGCAAAGGTCTCAGGAGTGCAGGGTAAAGTAAATAGCATGACAGAATACACATAGTGAGTGCTAGCAAAAACAACAGAAACATGCACACAAAGAGAAGATGCAAATGCATTCCTCTCCTGGATGGTATTGAACGTTGTCAGCTAAGAAATTTAGTCTGAAAGTTGCTGAAGAATATGCTCAGATGATATCCATACATATAATCCAACAGATAAATGGCAATATGATGCCAATTACAGCATGAATTAAAGTCATCACAATATGGTATAAAATGCCTTGTCTTGGCCAAGAAGCACCATGCAGGGAAATTTAAAGAGGCAGCATCACCTTTAAAATTAGATCCGAAATAAAAAACAACCAACTGTAGCATATGAAAGATCAGGATAATACATATGTCAGTCACACGCAATGAATGTGACCTGAGAACCATCACAATTTCCTGTACCATATGTAGCCACACCACACAGAACAGCCAAGCATGTTCTTTAAGAAAGTTATATCCTAGAGCACACTAGATGTATTTCTTTAATTGATGTAACATGTTGGTAGCATTCCTTCCTCAGACATGAGTAAAGTGGGACGCATCATTACGTGCTCCTGCCGAACAAGTAGGGCCAGTGCAGCTGTGAACCACCACAAGGTACCTCCACAGTGCTGGCCACGAGCACGAATGCGTGAAGGCCATCAGTATGAGGTGCAATACACTGCCCCAGACTGGCCACGTGCAAAAGCCACTGTTTCAAGTCAGTTTTCCAGATCACCCAGCTGAATTAGCCCACCACACACACGAGTTTTCCCTCTATCAGCCCTCCATATACCAGGTACCATAGAGATAGTGGAATCCTATCCATCATGTGCTCTGTACACATACATTCACAGCTACAACTGCACGACAAGCTGCATTTTAATCACACTGCTAATTAAGCAGCGACCTAAAAATGCCATGCAGAGTGGCGCTTCAAACATCTGAAGGGTCTTCCTTTCATGCTCATTGAATTATTATGACATGTCAAAGAAATAACTGTCGTCCTGATGATAATGCCAAGAATTGTCCTCCCTCCAGTTCGCCAGGTGCTCCCTGAGTCTTCCTGCAAAGAGAGGCAGTGCCATGGGCCCTTGGGTACCCCAGTGGCCATCTGAAGCACCAGATTATTTTTCTGACCTTGTGACTGGCATGCTTGATGAAGAATGAGAATTACCAGTGAGAGAATGCCTCATCCATTTCCCGGTACCTTTGTAATCCACCAGGAAATCACACCACATCCATTCCTCATAGCCAAGGCTGTCTTTGAAAATGAACAATAAATAAATGTCATCCTCTTTTCCCAACTATTAAAATTTCTCTGGGATGCAGGCATTTTCAATAGCACCCCTAGCCTTTGCCGCATCCCCAGCACGCTGCCTGAAGCCTGTGGGAGGAAGTTGAGCAGAACCTGAGGATTCTGAGACATGCCAGTGACTCCTGGTGCCTTGGCTAAAACAGCTCCAGAGAGGCCAATTTGCAGAGCATGCTGGGCATCTGAATGGTGAAAAATGTTCCAGAGAGCTGCTTAACAATGGACTGCAACTTTGCCACATTAGTTACTGTGGCCAGGGACAACAGCAAGGTCCTTTCCTCCTGAGTGGGAGATGCAACAAGGAGCTGGCCTTTCCTTTACTCCTGCCAGACCTCCTGAAAACCAGCATTAATTGTGACTTGTGATAGATCGGGATGGCTGCAGTGAGACACAAGCACAGCTGTGCACCTCAGCAGTGTGCAGAGAAGCAAGGCTCACTTGGGGAGCTGTTCACAGGGAGCTCTCCAGCTGATAAGCAACGGGGATTCACACAATGCAGAAGAAACGACCCAGGGAATGGAAGTTACACACAGGGAATTAACAAAGCAATTTTTCAAATGACCTCCTCATTAAGTAAAGAGGACAACAGTGAGGGTGCACGAGCAGGATGGGAAGGGAGGCTTCCCTCTCCAAACAAACTGGAGAGCTGCCTCTGTTTTTTCTGCAGTTTTCAGCATTAAATCCCCATCTAGTAACAGACATGTTCCAAGGAAAGCATCCATGGGTAGAAATCTTCCAGTGTTTCTCCTCTTTCTGAGGTATAACAACATTCACAAAATGAAACAAGAAAGCTTTGTGCCTTAGATGTCCTTTATCAGCACCACACATACACGCCCAACAGAGTTATTACCCTAATCACAAACGTCAACAAATTAGCCCTGTTTAAAATTCAGCAACAACAAACGCAGAAATCCAATCCATGCATTCTCTAATTACAGTCCACACAAAATATTCTGTGAGTCTCCTGTGACTTTGTGTTGTGGATGCACACACATCACCTCTCGCCACTGAAAATCAGTTCAATGTTCACTGGACCAATGTCTTCACTGCTGCCAAAACAATTTCCAGCATTTCCATTCTCCATGCTGCAGAAAGGAAGGCAATGGTGGCACTGAGAAGGAGTATGAGGTTTTGTTCTCTCTTACCGCTGCACACCTACACTCTAAAGAGAAAGGCACACAGACTGCATGCCTGTTCACTCTACAATCATTCCCTAGGAAATTGCAAGCTCTCTCTTCCAGGTTAGACCTTGCAATGAAAAAGGAGAGAAAAATGGCTGCTAAGACTGTTCCGTGTGCTTGCTTCAAAAAGAAAGCAGAACATCTTACACTTTATGAAATGTGAGAAATCAACTGATACATCTCGTGCTGTCTCTAAGCTGTAAAACACTGAGAAATAGCTTGTCTGGGACTTGACTGAAGGATGCTCCTTCTTGGGGGGAGCAACGCCCTATAAAAGGCCGCTGCTCCTGCATTTGGAAAGATGCTTTCTTCAGACCCTAATACAATGAACTGTGCCTGCAGTTCACGTGCCCTGAACTTCCCTCTCCCTGTTAGAAAAGGGACTGTTTGAAGTCAAATGGCATAATTTATTTCCAGGGAAAGTGCTGTTTCCTGTTTGCTTTCCTTGGTAATTCACACTGCTCAGCCCAACACCATCATCTTCATACCGCTGAATGGCAGTACCACGATTCGGAGATTGTGTGAGTTGTTAAAAATGAAACAGAAAATAGCTTCAGAAATGTACAATTTCCTGAGCAAGCAAAATATTTCAGCTACCAATTATTCCTCTAATGATATATATACATATGCTCCCCATCCCTCAAAGTGTTCAAGGCCAGGTTCGATGGGGTTCTGAGCAACCTGGTCTAGTGAGAGGTGCCCCTGCCCATGGCAGGGAGGTTGGAACTGGGTGATCTTTAAGGTCCCTTCCAACCAAACCCTCCTGTGATTCTATACCTAGGGCTGAGGGAAGCATATCCAAGTTGATCCCCAGGAACCACCACCAGTTCCATGTTCACAGTGGGCTTGCTGGAGGCTGCAAGTGCTCATGAGAGCACTTGGTCAGGATGGTTCTTGTTTTACTGGATTAGATATAAAAGCAGGTCACTTCAAATCCAATTTAAGCAGTGTTTAGGGTTTTCAAGGATAAACGCAAAGGAATTTTTAAGATTAATTTCAAAGCATCTAGCAAGTAAATGCCCAAAGAGTAAAATTCATGTTGTTTAACATTAACAGTGGTCAAGAGCAAAACTGAACTTCTCACAAAAAAATTACAAATGGCAGTTTCATATCAAACAGTGGTATTTGTAAATCCAGACTGAATTGTTTTGTTTTTTATGAAAAAGAAGTAATAAAAATATAAAATAAAATCTTTTTCAAGCAAATGAACGATATTAATCCTACACATAGTTCCAATTCTGACAGCAGGAGATGAAATAAAAAGCAAACAAAACTTCAAAGAACACGGAATAAGATTTTTCAGAAGTCTTCAGTACTGGGCTAATGAGAATTTTATCATTAACTTTCCTGAGAACAGCATTAGGTCTAATACAAACACTTCTGAATATCTCTAGCAGTGAGTAATGAAAGCAGGAGGAATATGAGATGATGTACAACCTGCAGCTAGAACTGGTGAATACCTAATAGGGTGTTTTCCCTTATTTCCCATACAGCATCCGCCAGTGTATTATCTAAATTATTGACTCTGCAGGCTCAAACTGTTTGGTTCATTTTCTGTCTCTTATCAGGAGCACAGGGAAGACTGCCGGGGTAGACTGAAAATGTACATGACCTGCACATTTTAGCATAACACAGGTATTAAAAACCCGACACTCTTCAACTATGCTTTCCAGCGATACATACATTTAAGGAAGAGAAACTTTTGTACTATTTCCAAAGTGACTACCAACACCTCTCCTAAAGAAGCTTCCACAACCCAACTGAAAGAGAACAGCTTGTAACTCCCTACGATCCGCAAAAAAACCCCTTCCATGGAAGTGCATATCTGACTTCCAGCAAGGCTTGTACAACCTCACTTTGATTTCTGCAATATGATTAATGGTACCTCTGAGACGCTGAATTGGGAAGTATGGCTTACCAACTATACTATTTACGCTAAAGAAAAATTTCCAGATCATTTCCCATATTCCATTACTCCACTGACAAAAAAACTCTTCTCATCAAGATGTATCCAACGTTTAGGTTTTAGAAGCATAGCAAAAGTGCAAATAGAGGAATCGACTTTATTTTCAAAAGGCTCTGCAGATGACAGCTCCCAGTCCTGTTTGAAGTAAGTGACAAAAAGCCTAATGACTATGGGAGAGGCAGAGATGCATAACAACTTCAGTGGGGTTTGGATCATTAACAGTAATTGAATGCGGGGGTCCGGGCCAAGTTCTGCCCTCCAATCAGACCAATTAGGGACTGAGACATTCAACTAGAGAGATATTCTCATCAGCTGAGCTTGCCTGCATTAGTTATTACTGGTATTGTTTTTCACCTCACTCCAGTGCATTCCAGAGGAAAACATGCGCTTACCAACCATTACAGCTGAAGGTTAGGAAACAAAAGACTTTTTTTTTTCTTTTTATGTAGTATTGCATGGCTTTTGGTGTTACCTTGAATGCAGCAATGCAGTGTAGGCTGAGTAATGTCATCACCAGCACCAGGAACACTGTGGCTAAGTTCCTCACATCCCAGATGGACTCGACCAAAGGGATGCTGCCAACCTGCCAGTCGTAGCACAGGGTGATCGGTGCCAGCAGGAGCCACGCATTGAAGGCCAGAAGGTAGGAATAAGTTAAAAACCTGCAAATGAAAACAGGTAATGTAATACACGGAATGACTGCCAGCACAGGAAACATTTTCCTTTGGCATTTACCACATACTATGCGGGAGGAGGAAACAACAAAAAAAACTGACCAACAACACTGCACACACAGGCAGCACCACACCTCTCTGTCAATAAAGAGATGCTGCTAGGTGAGGCGTACTTTTAACAGGTCATTTGAAGAAGTAACATAAGATCAGTAATATTTACATGGTTTCTATGCACCAGCCTTTGGAAAACTAACAGAACTTCAACTCCCGTTTGAATGTTACATTTTTGAAGTGACTTTCTGCCAGCTTAAACAATAAATGAATAACTAAGCAGGTACATACATATATATTGAACTTTTCCACAGTTCACTGCATCAGTGCTGCAGTAAAAAATATCCCTCTAGCTGGGTTTAACTTACAATTTAGGATTTCTTCTATCTGCACAACATGGAGCAGTTAAAGTCAGACCCTTCTCTCTTTTCTCTTTGCAAACCAAAGCACAAGCACAACATACAGAAGAAAGGAGGGACAGGGTGATTCTTAGCTGATCCCATCACAGCTTATTAGGGCTGGGGCCAGATTGCATGAGATGTGTCACAGAAGTGATGGGGAAGTAGGGAACCTTTCAAATTGTTGTAATCTTCAATAATTGTTATTCTCAATAGAGAGGAAATTAATGGGGAATGGAAATGGGGAGCCTGCTGCCCTCTGGGAAGTATGCAGGGCTTTCAAAGGACTGAAGAAGAACAGCATGTGTGCAACTGGGTTAAAGAAAACAAGAACAAAATCAAATCAAACCAACATCCCTCTCTGCCCCAGGCTTTTGCTTCTTGGCATCTCTTTGCCAAAAAGTGCATCTAGGGTTGAAATTCTTTTAAGTGCAAGAGACTGCAGATTATGCCAGCAATCGTGAAGTCAACCAAGGAAAACTGCAAAAGGCTTCGAACAGACAAACCTTTCCTTGGCTTGCAAATGGAAAAATCCACAGTGTACACAGCACCAAAAATGGCAAATACTCAAAACAAGGAAAAAATTACATTCTATCCTGCATAGGATTTCTTCCATCTGAGCCTGCTTTGGCAGTTGTTATCACACCCAGTTGCCATGGTACCTTGGCAGGTTTATTAAAATGGTAACAAAGGATGGAAGAAATGTCAAGCCATGTAGACAGAGGATTGTCTCACTTGCCACTTAGAAACATGCCCCTTTGTGGTCAAAATGCAGCCCCTTACAACAGCCCTTACAACACTGTATTTGTGGCAGATTGGTAAAACACTGAAGCTAAGTATGACTCCAGGCAGGAAGTTCCCAGATGGGTGTTGGGCCCTAAATTTCTATGAAAACATATTTAAATAACTACAAAGTTAGAATATAGTTCCTCTTCTCATCAAAAAACAAACGTCTCCAGCAGCACAGTGACCCAAAAGCAAGGAGGCTTACTGAGCTGGAATGTTTCACTATAAACAGTCACAGAGGCACATTCTCATTTTCCCACAAATCTTTCTAAGCTCTCAACTCTGGAAAGTGGAATATTCCCACATTTTTAAGGTCTTCAGCCATTTGGTACACCTCTCTTCCACCCCCCCCCTTCCCCCCCATTTTCCTCACCTTCCCCACCCTGAGGTACCAAACAAAAGGGAAAGAGAGAAAATCCATCTTCTCTTAACAGAGGTGGCGATTAAAAAGCCTGTTCCTATTAAAGAGAGCATTCCTCAAAAATATAACCTAATTTTGCCCAAACGATTCTTAAAATTTTGATTCTTCACTCTTTCTAAAGAAACAAACGTGTTTTCTAGTCACCAACCCAATCTCTTCTGGCCCACATTACAGAGAAATGCAGCAACACAAAATCCAGAGAGACTTAATCACACCAAGGCACTCACTCGTGACATTATGTGTGGCCTGACCTACCTCTGCCCAGCCACAATAAAACAGACTTCTCCATCAGCCTCAACACATCAGCTCAGAAAAGGCTGCCAGCATTTATTTACAGCTACTTACTTCAAAGCCAAACTGAGATCCATTTCTAGCTTTATTGTTAAAACAAAAGCATGTCCATTTAGATGAACCTGAATAATGTCATGGCATATGACAAGTGTGTATATTTGACAAGATTTCCAGAAGCACTGAGTTAATTTCGCACTTGATGCTTTCGGAGAGCCCAGTTTTTGGAGGGAACGTCCTTTTATGCTCTGGCATATTAATATTTTCAGTAGGCATCACAGTATTCATGAAAGTTTGTATGCAAATCACAACGCACACCAAAAAACCTTCCCCTGCTTACTCAGACTGGGCTACTGGGCAGGAAGGGACAAGCCGACATTTGGGATCTTTGCAAACTGCAGCACTGCAGTTAAGGACAGACTAGCTGCTTTTCTGCATCTTCACTGATAAGGCAGGAGCTGATATATTCCTACACAGCACAGAATAAACACAGTCTGCTGCCCTAACAAATTGAGTCAGCTTAACAATTTAAGAGGTATTCGGAGCAGCCAGATCAGTGTGAGTTAACGCATTTCTGCTGGAAAGGTAGGACAAGCTGCTGTTGAGGATGGGAAGACAACTCCAGGACACTTGCTGACCAGGACAGGTTTGTAAACAATTTGTAAAAAATTTCCAAGTGCTTGTGAGGCTACCGTCGTCCTTGGGAGCCATGTGCATAACTTGCCGCCAGGGCCCCAAAGGAGATGGACAATCAGTTCATTCCACAATGGCAATAATTAGTCTTTAAATACTCTCTTCCAACAGCAGTGAAATACTTGAAAGCCTGTGACAATCATTACCACCTGTGTACAGTCAATCGGTTGCCTCTGCAGACACAGTACTAAGAACCCTTGGCCACATCTCCTGGCTGAGCCCAAGCACCCTCACTGAACGTGGATGTGCCCTTAGTAGTCACAGTACCAAGATCCATGAAGGCACTGCCTGACTTTTGGAGGCATTTGTACGCTGCAAGAAAGCCTTGAGTGGGCTCTGAGTCAAGCAAAAGTTTGGATACGCTTTCAGCACTGGTAACCTGTCCTTGAACATGATGGATGGCTGTATAAAATAAAGCAATATAAATTACTGCTATTCTAGGTACTAGGAACAGAAAAATAACAGGATGCTAATAATAGTTACTGACAATCCAGGGCTGCTTTTTATTTATGGCTCTCGAAAGCATATGATATTCCTTCACATCTATGTGGCTCTCGTATCACAAGCCTAAGGAGAAAGCTAAACAAAGGAGAAAGTTTGGAAGAAACCTCTAACCAAAGCTGACACCTCAAGGAACTAATCTGCAAATGTTGAAAAGACTTGAAGTTTCTGAAATCACTCCAGGAGCTAATTACATTTCAGCAGCCTACCTGCAAACAGCAACAAGAGTATTTTCTTTTAATTAGTTGACTGAGTGAATTACATTTTAAATTAATGATCTTCTCTATATTGCTTCTGGTGTCTGCTGGAATTCCAAGGGAGAAAAATCCCTGCCTGTAGCATCTCCCACTCTCTCAGTTAATCCCATGAAAATCAAGAGTATTACTGCTGAGGTGACTGGAAGATTCTGCCTCTTAACTGGCAAACAGTTTTCCCCCAGGCCAGGTAACAGCATTTGCATTGCAGCAAATTTTTTATTTGCAAATTGAACATGGAAATCCAAGTTTCAGCAGGTATCAAGTGTTCTTTTCACTTCTCATCACCTCTGGCATGCTCAGAAAAACACAGTTCCTCCTGTAGGTAGCCAGTGTTGTCATGGCAATCCAGTTTGTTTAGTTTTAATTTTTTTTTGTTTCGGTGTTCTGTTGCATTCTCTGAGATAAACACAGGATGACACATATCTAGAACTTGTTGCAGAAAACAACTATCTGAACTGATTGTTTCTGCAGCGAAAATGAACGCAAAGGGTACTACTCAAAGCCATAAACAATATGACAGGAAAATACTTGAGGAATTGTCTGTTACCCTTTGCTGTAACAGAGACCAACGAGCTTGGAAAAGCCCTCGTCTCAGCTCTGCCAAACCCAGCCAATCAGAGCACAAGGAATGTGAGACTAGGTAAAAAAAAATACAAGATTTATAGAAATTTATGAGGCATTTCCGTTCGTTTCTGATTTTGGAACAGTTTAAGCTTTCTCCCCACAGCACACAGGGACTGAGATTACAGATTTCTTTCTAAAACTGTGCTACAAGAGTGATCACAGTGGGACCATGTCCCACCAAAGCTGTGTGGAAAAGTGGGGGCCAGTGATCCTATTTTTCCTAAGGGCATATTGTGCTGCAACCTACCAGCCACCCAGTTTTGGGACAATCCAGACAGGCAACTCTACCCACAAAGACCCAGCAGGGTACCCACCTGCAAGTGAAATATCTCCCAGCACTGGAGATTTTAGCAAAGCAAAGGCAAACCTGTTGGGAAGGATGAAACAGGAAAGCCTTTATAAATATGATTGCCTGGCAAAAGATTCTGAGACTGTAAGCGAGATTGAAATGAAGGCAAGCTTTGAGATACCAAGCCTCAGTTACTGAACAACAGGAAAACAATGGTATGGCCGGCTGAAGTTAATCCCCTCTTGATTGAACAATACCTCTGCATATAAGCAGGTCCAAGGGTCAGAGCAGACCCCACTAGCCTGACAGAAGGAGTCCAAAGAGTAGTTTTTAGGGTTTAAAATGTAACATAGTATGGTAATGCAATGATTCTTATAGGCTGTATGTAAATGCTATAGAATTTGTATCTTGTACTAGATTGGTTAGTGAAAATTAGAATATTCAGCATAGAAGAAGATTTATTGTACTGTACCGAGAACTTCGCGCTCTTAGACTCTTACTCATACTCTCATACTCTTAGACACTCACTCATACTCTTATATACTCACTCATACTCTTAAGCTCTCTTATACTCTTGCTCTTATGCTCTTACTCTCTTACGCTCTTGCTCTCACTTGCACTCACTCTCACACTCCTGCACCCACACCCTTTGCAATAAACCATATACTCCAAGAACTGACTCCAGAGATCTCTCGTCTCCGTCCATCTCGACCGTCCAACCAACACCAGCTCCTACACAAACCATTCTCCTGGTTGGGGAAAAATGGACCTCTCTAGAAGGCAGGTAATAAGTGCACTTAAGTGGTACTTGGGGAAAAAACAAGGGGAGGTATGAAGTAGGTGGGGATCTTAAACAGAAGCCGGAATACAGATTTTGCCCTTTCAGAAGTCACAGACCCTGGTTATGCTCCTTTGACACAACCTCCACAGTGCAAGGCACCCAGGGAGGTTTCAGTTCACTAGAAGGGTAAGAAGAGCTTTTTTTTAGGGAAAAGAGCTTCTCATTTGTATTAACAGCTGAACTGATTTCGCCTCAAGGCTCTCTTCATCCTCTTACAAAGCGCTAAACCCAAGTGTGTTTGACAAGTCACTTCACAGTAATGTCCTCCTAGGACACATGTGGCTGCAGTTATAACCAGGTGGTGGTATTTAGGATTTTGTCTTCAAATTGTATATATTTGCACTTCCCATGGGGACTCCCAGTCCAGCCATACCTTCCCACATGAGTTTATTTTCCTGCTCTGTATATCATCAGCCCAAACATTTTCCTTCCAGAGCCTTACAAGAAAAAAATTCCCACTCTGTCTACCCAGCTCATTCAGAGATAGTGGAGTAAACTACACAAACAAGCAGCAGACAGACTAATTCCATTTACCAGCCAAATGTGAGTGTAAGTTAGACAGAAAATACTTGTAACTGGAAAAGTATCTGTGTATTCCCTTTCATCAAACCTTCTGCATTTAGGGAAAAGAGCTGCCTATCAGTAGAGGACAGGAGTAGGAAACACAAAGACAGAGATAAACAGAGAGCTGCAGCATGATGAATAGCAAGGGAACTCCTCTGGAAGGTGGGCTTGTGTGCACCAGGGACACAGGGGCAAAAGCAGACTGTGTTGTCCTCTACAGCTAAACACAGTCTGAAGAGCTTTAATCTGGTGAATGGCTCTCTCTCAGCTGATTCAACTCTATGGCTAAGAATCTGAAAAATACCGAATTCTTGAAGAGTAAAGACTTTCAAAGAGCCTGTGAATTTCCCGTGAAACCCACAGATTCTACTGTCAGAATCTCAGTGCTGGAAAACCTGGGATTGATCTCGCACTGCAAACCTCCGCGTGCTGTGGGTTAGGACATGCCTTGTGATCACACCTGATCCTCAACTCCTCACCAACAGCAGCACACTCCAGAGTCATGCAGCCCAAATTCCCCAGCAGTGCCCAGCAATGGGCAACTGCTCCAGAAGAGGCTCACTGAGGCAGCAGCAGATAGAGGGTTCTGTGGACAGCCATGGAGATCCTCAAGAAATTAAAAACCAGACCACGTGTTTCTGGAAATGGCCCATTGTATCCTAGAGCATTACCCACCCCATGATGGGAGCCAAAGCGATGTTCTGGGCACGCTGCTTTGCCTCAGAGACTGGCTATGGTCTACCCCTTCTGCATGGAAGTATTCTGGAAAGCAAAATACATGGCCTGTAGCAGTCAATGGCATCTGCTTTGGCTGCAGCCTCTCTACTCCATATGCAGGCTCTGGCAGGGAAGGCTTGTTGTGTAATCAGCACTTGCAGCAAGCACCATGAACCATTAAAACACCTATCAAATCCCAGAGCAGCACTACCATGGTCTATTCATCACACCAAGAACACCTGAATGAGAGAGAAGCTGAAATCTTTCATGCAGCTCTGGGAGTGCCACCTTCTCTGCAGGGTGGCCTTGCTTTGCAGCACCATTTTCCAGCCAGGCCTTCCCCCAAATCCCAACACCCCTTGAAAGAAAGACTCCACTTTACACTTCATGTATGGACTGTCTGGCCCCTGGGTAGGCATGAGAGCAATTTTTACCAACATTGTTGTTCTCCTTTTTGTTAGAAGTGATCCCTGAATGCTGGGTGCCTGCAGGGATTACACATAGGGCCAAACTTAAGCACTTCTGGGCACACGACAGAAAGCACTGACAAACCAGGCAGAACTTCACCACTCAGGTAACATGTGAAAGCCTGGCTGATTAGGAACTGATATGTCACAGGGGTCTATTTTAATGCTAGTTTCTAGCCTAAGGTCCATGAAAACTCCATACCAAAGTAGTTGCTACGCTTGACTTTCTATTTCCTTGGCAGAACTGGCTGGCACAGGGACCCATTTTCCCAGCACAGGTCCCTGGTTTGCCTCTCAGTAGTTCATTCCCTTTGAAGTTACAATTGGGATGATTAAATGCATTGCTCAGAAAACAGTCATAAATCTCTGTGAAAAGGATTATGTGCCAGTTTTTATGTATAAGCACTTCTTCAGCTTTCTGCAGCACTGAATCCTCATTTACCTGATTGAAATAGCCAAGGAATACAGAAAGCCAGCTTACAGAGAGAGCAGTTCAACCTCAGGACAATGTTATCTCAAGGCAGTCCAAGCAGAAATGCATTAACTATTTAAGGAAGCACCACAAATAACCTGCTTCGTGCCCAGAGTGATCAGCCACCAGAGATCACAAGGCAAATGCCAGCAGAAAATGACATAGTTTTTTAAAAAACAGACTTTTAGTTAGAAATTACAGGTAAGATTAAATCTGTTCCACACAGCTTGAAACATGTTGCACAGTGGATTTTTCCCTTGTCTTGCCACAGTGTTGGTAATACAATCTGTTTTTCCAGAGGCCTCCTAATTCTTTCCCCTCAAGAAAGGCAGAAGAAAGAAACGTTGTGCAAAATGTCTGGAGCATGTCAGCCCTCCACTCAACACCCTCCTAACTCTGGAGCTGCACTTTTGGCACACTGTTTACATAAAGCTGGGTAGCCCTCCAAACCTTTCTAGTTGCATTCTCTCTCAAATTCTGTCTCATACAAGCAAGAATGTTTGAGCAGAGGTTTGGGATTGGGTTTTCTATCTCAAATATTGCTTACCCACAGCAGAATTTGAGATCAAAGTCTGTGTTCTTTAAGGCAAGGCCACTGGAGACAGTACATCCTTCCTGCAGTGTACAACAGCCTGGATGGACAGGCTTTCATGGCAGGGCTTAGGAATAGCAGGATTCCAAACAAACACCTTCATTTCTGCCTCCACTGGGAAAGGGAATGATGGACACATCGCATCTTCTCAGACCACCTTTGCCAAGCAACATAATGAAGGCCAAGGAAATGTGGCTTTCATTTATGTCACTAAGCTTTGAGGTATTTGGGAATATCGCTTGTAATTTTAACAATAGTAATTTAGTGAGCATGCTGAACAGATGACTGTTTTTAAAGACTTAAAAACCGTCATTATTTCAACATATTTAGCCTTTCAATTGTTAAATAAATCATTATCTGTCTACTTTAATTTATACATTTGTGTTGTCCAAGATGGGAGACAGGTTACACAGAACACATGGGCATTTTCTAAGGCCAAACTGAGCCACATCAAAGGTCTATCCAGCAATGACCAAAATGCAGCGCCAAGGAAAACATATAAGATGATAATTTCCCCCCAGTTCCTAGCTGGGGAGTTGGATGAGTTGGGAGTTTCTGAGTTGGATGTGGTTTCTGCATATTTAGTAGCCTGGATTTCTTATTTCAGCTTGGCAAATCTCTCTTTGAGCCTGCATATATGTTCAGCACACTCCTCGTATCCCTCAGGAAGAAGCTCCCCAGCTCAACTACCCAAACTACCTGTTGCAAGCCACCTCCTTGGCTTGCTTGGAACCTGCCTCCTCTCAGATTCATTTGATACACCCTAAGTTCTTCATGCCCCCCTCCACCACACAATCACGGGTGCACAGAGCTCTCACATCCCCAGTGGTGTAATTTACACTCTATCAGCGCTAAGCGATCACAAATTCTGACCTCACGAGTCACTACTTTTTCAATCCCCTAACTTACACTTACCCCTAATGCTGGCTGCAATAAACCCTGCAAAAGTTACAATGCTCTCTTGGGTTCATCCTGTGTCAGCAGAGACCCCAGCTCCAGATCTAACTTCATGGATTTCACAAAGACTGCCACACATCTCCAAACTACTGTTTTTCTTTTTTATTCCACTGTTATCAGCCTTCCTTCTAGTCCCACACAGCTGGCCAAGTCCCACAATAATTTTCAACTTTGTTGAAAACCATAACATTTACCCTGGCGAGACATGCAAAAAACCACATTTCCAGCTCAAATAAAGACAAGTCCTGGAAAACAGAAACTCCCATTTGTGACCTAAATGATCTTCAGAGTTACAAAACAACTTGCCCGCTGCCTGAGACTAACACTTGCTTCAACCACAGTGACGGTGTTAGTAATCATTTCAAGAGCACGACCCAAAACTGATCTTTCTTTTAGTTTCTGGTCTTGACACCAAACTTAGCTCTTCCATTGCCTTCTTCCCAGTCAATCCAAACTGCAATTAAAATCTTGGCTTCAGTGCTCTATCCTAATTATTCCCTTCAAAACCTTGTTAAAAGCTTCCCACACCAGCTCTTCGCCTGCTGCTGCTACTGTAGCTGTCCACAGTTGAGGAACACACGCTGCTTAGGAGCTTCTCTGAGGCTGGACCATAAACACAAATGCTCCTGTGGCCCTCCTCTGGACTCACTCCAACAGGTCCATGTATTTCCTGTGCCAAGGACCCCAGAGCTGGATGCAGTGTGCCAGGAGAGGTCTTACATGAGCAGAATCACCTTCCTCGACCTTCCTGGAAACCACACCTGTGCCCTTTGAACCTTGCTAGCTCCAGCTGACATTCTAGTCCTGCACTTGGGATGACTGGCACAATGCCAGTTCAGCTGCAATAGCTTCAGCTCTTACCACAGCAAGATAAAGCCTCAGGTGAGAGTTACAGTTTGAGTCTGAAAGGGGAGGAAGTTTTGGAAAGGTTTGTTGCCAAGCTAAGGGCTGTGGTCAGAGGGTGCATCACGAGCTGTTAGCTTAGAGACAGTCACTGGGTCTCAGTGTACCTGCAGGACTGACACTGAGGCCTGCTGAAGGGATGGGGTTCCTGAATGGAAGATAAAGGCTTCTGGATAAATTGACTAAAATGAGGATTAAGATCAAGCTCAGCAGAAGTGGAAGAACTGGGATAATTAAAGGGTTTTAGAATCCCTTCAGAACAGTAATACTGCTTTTTACTGGAATGGATTTCCTTAATTAGGTTTGGAGTAGGTAGGTGTTGCTGGACTGCGGGTGAAGCCAGGGCTGCTGCTGGGGCCAAGGGAGGACTGGCTTCTTTTTCCTAAGGCTGCTAATAAAATCCACAGTGCCAGTGGTAAAAATAGTCACTGTGTCATACTCCAAGAATGACTTAGCTTTTGGGTTTAAAAAACCCTCCCCTGTCATTACAAGAGGCAAAGAGACAAACACACAAAAGAACATGTGCAGCACAGAAGAGGTAACTGAAATTAGGCCAGGATAATTTGTGACTTGGTGACTCCCATCTCAGCATAAACATATCAAAAAGGGACAGCAGCAAATCCTTCATGCTGTGCGGCACCGAGTCTGGTATTAATAACTGCAGCAGAAACAAACACATCAGAGCTTTCCAAACAAGACCATGTGCTTCCTGGAAGCACTTTTAGCCTTGATGGTAATAGGAGCTGTTGCCACATTATCATAAAGGTTCCCCAAATGAGATCCAGTTCAGTTCTGCAGCAAATGTTAGATAAGGATTGCTTGATCTTAACCTATGTCTCAGATGCAATTCCACTGTTGGAATGAGGAGCCAGCAAGGCCAGAAAGTGACACACAGGAAGACTGCTCCCATTTTCATCTGAGACATGAGGAAATTCCTCCAGAAGGCTCCAAAGCGTCTTTCAGTAGCTAAACAGAGCAAACACTCGTGCACATGGCCCCTCCACCTTCACTGTTCAGTCACTGGCATTACACCAAGAGGCACGGTCACCCCCTTTTCACACAAACTTCAGCTGAAGCCAAAACTCTGAATGCTTCTATCCCACATCTCAGGAGCAGCCAGTTTTAAGATTTAGGATTATGCCTTAGCTAGTGGGCTTTCCAGTCCTGTGCTCAGGCAACTAAACTATCTTCTTTGGGGTTTGCATGAAAATAAGCACACATTTTTCAGTAAAAAAGTATCTGTAATACAACACTACAGGACCTGCAATGTGCTTTGGCGTTCAAATAATTCTGGTTGCTTTCTATTCTAGACAGAGCAATACAGAGAAGTAATTAAGTTAAGACAATAAAACAAGCCTTTTTCATTGTCATCTGCAAACCATTTTAGAGTAGGAAAATGTAACATCAAGACCACACTTTTGAAAACTTTTGTGTGACTGCTGTCATCGTACCTTGTCAGTAAATACGGTGAGAATGAGGCTGGATTGTCCTGCTCCGAAAACATCGGCATGGAACCTCCCATTATCCACAGGCGGAAATACAACACGAGGATCACCTTCAAAGAAGAACATCTCAGTTAGCAATGCACTACTCAGAAGAACTAAGGCCTCCAGCAAATGCTTTGCTGTGATAGCTCTCTATGCTGCACAAAGTGAGTCAGCTCAGCAATTTAGGCAAAATTCAAGTTTGCTACCTTATGCAGGGTGACAAACCTGGCAGCCCCTAGCACACACAGCACACGGTGACATTGTGTGTCCCTCTTCCATGTCTGCATTACTGACAGCAACTGGCACATCTCAGTACCCACCACGAAGGCAGCATTCTGAAGGACAAATCTGTCAATCTGCTGCAGCATAGACTGCAGAATTTTGCTATTGACCTCTGCCTAAATGCACAGGGGAAAATCATGGCTGATGTCTTACAAGTTTTTATCATTTATCCATGCTGGCATAGGTGTAAGGACAAGCTCCATCAGTGTTTCTCATGCTGCACAGTCCTAATTCCTGGAAGAATTTCTGCAAGCTGCCACTTCTTCACCTTTCTGGTAACCACTTGTCAAGGGACAAGCAAGGGGATATGGCTCCTAGAGCAGCACAGGGAGCTGCACACTCAGAACACCACCATGGAAATGCTTGTTTTCTCCTCTGCAACATGTTGAGCCCCGCTTGCAGCACATCAAGCAGCAGTTTTTCTTATGACTCTTACTGAGCCCTGCATTGGCATTAACAGCGTGTCACTGACAAGGCAGCCCAGTGCCACCGAGTCCCCTGTACTGAGGGCAGGAAACACCTGCAGATGATTACATGGTTGCAAGGGCAACCACTATAAATCAAAAGGTTTGAACTGAAAACACAGTTATATTCTTGTTTCTGCCCAGTTAAAGTCTTCTAGACTTATTTCCAAGCCTAACTTTGTATTAAGATCTCCCATCTGAGCTTCCAGAGTCTTTTGGGATACCACTGTGGATTGTTCATTCTCATTAAATACACACAAATACATGGTCAAGTCCATTCATACTTACGTAGCTTATCACCAAAGCAGCTCTCTTCAAAAAAGGTCTTGCAGTATACAAGAAATTCTGGTTGTTATTTGCAGTCAGGTAGCTGAAATATATAAGAAAACAAATGTTTGTTGAAGTACTTTGGAACACTAACTCATTTTTCAAATGGAGAAAAATGTGTACATTGATTTAACCACCCTAAATGCAGTAATAATGACATCACTCCTACTCTTCAAAGGTCTTTCCACATAAGTAAAATATTGACACTAAAAAATGCACGCTATAATACATTGCAGTTTTGCCATCAAAATCTGGTTTTGGTATGTTCACTAGTTTGTTGTTTTTTGGAGGTTTTTTAAATCTTCAATTAACTCCTTAATCCTCAGAAAAATCCCATGTGTGTCTCAGTGAGATTGCTGTCTTCAGACTCCCAGAAGACTACACAGAGACACATTTTTAAAAGGTCACCCAAACAGAGCAATTCAATTTTAGACCATGATTAAAATGCAAAAACTCCTTGTTCCCAGCTCTCTGCTCAGTCTCTAGAGAGAAGAATAACTATCTAGCAGAACTGATTCTAAGCATTTTTGGAGCGTATTCTGCACGCTTAAGTTTCATCACAAGTCTGCTGACAAAGTGCTATGATAATTAATTGCACAGACACAAACACACAGGTGGCTTACTGTTGTAGGAATGTTCATAAAACCCTTCCTGTTTCTCAATGAGTAAAATTAAACTGTATTGGGAGCCAAAACTATGCAATTTTTTTAATATAGAGTAGAAGTACTTGCCAAAGTCTAAGGAATATAACAAACAGTGCCATATCCATGACATTAATTTCATGATAATTCCATTTCTATTGAACCGTACAGATGCTCCATCATTGTAATAAAGCAATGACAAAATGAAATACAGAAGAGACAACAGGAATATTTTAAGTATATAGGAGGTAAAAACTATTGAAAAAAAGACAGCTTATTTTAAGAAGTTATAAATATCAAGTAAACAAAATAAATTCAGAGGGAAAACATTTGCAGGTTCTTCTGTATAACATATAATCGGTATCAGGATACTCTATTTAAATGATTTACAAAACCTGCAGTTTGTATTGCAACACCTTCAAGCAAGTTACCCTTCCAAGCATGAAATCCTCATATGTTTCTCCTGTGAATATCGAGCATATAAAACACATCTTATTTCCTCTCCGAATTCCTTAAGACAGTCTATCACCTGATTGCTTCCACCCTTCAAGCCTTTGAAAAAAACAAGACTGAAACACTTCCTAATGCAGCCAAGAGTCTTTAATATCTGTGGTTTTGTTCAAATTTTCTATAGTAGGAAGTTTGCAAGCCTGGTCACCATGGCGAGATGAAGAAACAATTACACTGCAGAAAAAAAGCACCAGGGCAAAGCCAGCAAGAAACAGAGGCAGCATTTACGAAGATGAAAGAAGTACATCTGGATGCTCTGTACAAAGGAACTGCTCTTCAGAAAACTTTCCCTAAGTGCCATGCCTAAAACTGGGGAACTAAACCACACAGCGTAAAGCAAGCCAGATGACTTTCAGTCTTTGGTGTCTACTTATTGTCAAATGTTGACATTTAAGCACCAAACCTGACTTAAATGTCAGACTAGTCTTCAAGGGCTGAACGCCTCAAAGTGCAAAGTTCCTTGAGTTCCCACTGATTTTAATCAGGCTCCAGCAAGTACAAGAGAGATGAAACTAAGCCTTCAGCTTTGTCTCCCCATGAAAGGTCAGGTTGGCCTTCAAGTGCTCACCATGGCCCGGCTCCAAAGCCCACCGGAACCAAAGGGAAAGCCTCTCACTGACTTTAACAGCATTTGGACCAAACCCCAGGCTTTTGTCCCCTACTGGAGCCCTTTATGAAACTCAACCCCCTCGTGATTTAGCAGGAAGTGTTTGGTTGCACTTTGTTTACATTTTTATGTGTGGAGAGAGGAGAGCCCTCTATTCATCACACTGTCTCTTTTCAAGAACCTGTTTTCACTTGCTTTTACTTTTAACTCTCTGCAACACTTTAGGCAGGAATTTTCCATTACAAATATTTGCTTTAGGTGGAATTATTCTGGGAAAAGATCAACTAGAGCAGTTCAGCTCTTTCTCCAAGGCTTCAATTACAGACAGAGGAGCACTTTTATCAGTGTCAAGAAGTCTGCCAACTTCATCCTTGAGAAACAGCATCACCTTGCATCAGTGTCCTAAACCTTATGAGGGGGCCATCATCTCCAGGCCATGTGTTTGCTCTCCACCCATGGTCAGGCAATGAATAGTTCAATTAAAAAGTGGAACTCTTCCGTTTTGAGAAAGCTGCTGTCCTGAAAACCATAGGACTGCTGTTCCAGCTGCTGTCTGGAAATCACAAAAGATAACAGGGTTCATTGCTCAGCAATCCTGCTTCTCCACCCATCAGCTCGACCTGCGGGAGTGGCGTAAGTGGACAGGTCACACTCGATGCCTCAAAGATTTACAAGAACCAACCACGTGGTTTTCCGGAGCACCTTACTGGGCTACTGCTTGTGCCAGGGAAGGTAACTAGTAAAACACCTCCCATCTGGTGCAGGTGAAAGAACAACACGCAGTTTGTGCATTAAAACCAAATGAACTTCAAATGGGACCTGGCTGAGGAAGTTTGCTAAATGTCAGTGACAGACAGCATGTAAAATGCAGTAGCTTTTTGCATGAAAAATTGCAGCAGCTTTTTCCACGTAAAATCTCAGCTTGCAAACACATCTAAGGCTACACTGAACTTTGCTCAGACAACCTTAAGATCAGCCAAAGCTCTTAATTTTGTCTTTAGCTAGCAGAAGCAAAGAAATTACTATTTTAATAGTAAAACTGTTTTATACCCCTTTTTAATAGCTGCCTTGTAGAAAGTCACTTACAGGTCAGATTTCCATGCATTTGCCAACCTCTCCAGGCTGCCAAACATCCCTCTGCTCATGGGAACCACTCCCTATCACCGGCTCCACCCCAACCAGCACAACTGTGGTGCCAAAACCATGCCAGAACACACACACGCATTCACTCCCACATGAGAGCAGGTGTGGGATGTAGTTAGGGAAAGTGTGTTGATGGTAGCACCACACAGCAATATGCTACCTCCAGAGAATGTCAACATTTCAAGGTGTGGATCTTCCAGATTTTCCTAGGAAAATTACAAAGTTAGAGGAGGAAATCTAGATCATCAGGTTCGCTAAACACATGCAAAAAGAGCCCGTGTGGGCGGAGGTTCCACTTCTGCTTCATGCCAGCTTTCCCACAAAGAAACCCAGCTTGTAATTGCCTGCTTGCTATCTTTTAAAAGCCTTTCAGGAATACTTCCCAAAGCAACCAGAATCACAACAAACAATAAATCCAAGAAAAGCTTAATAATGCAGGGACTCCTCTCGCGCAGCTCAAGCAGAGGGTAAGACAGATATTTGGCAGTCCCGGCTTCCCGAGAAGCACGGCTCATCCTGGAAGCAGTTACATCATCAGGGCACTCCGAGGTTTTACAATTTAAGACAGCAGGGTAGGTGGCCCAGTAAAATTCAGTATGGTGCAGTTTACAGGAACATACACTTCGCTGGTACCAGATGGACTCTGGGTTAATCAAAACAAACGTTTTTTTTCTAAGAAGCAGGCAGCTTTTTTAATTTGCCTGTGCCACTGGAGGCACCTCGAGCTTACAGAACAGCGTGGGGCAGCTCCTCGGCTGCTGTTCATTGCCACGGCTCTGTGAGCTATGGCAGACCACTGTTGGAAACAGGTTTATCCCACACTGCAGCTGACTCAGCTTTGGCATTAAACGTGAGCTTGTTCTGTGCTCTCTTTGAAGCCTTTCTCAAGGCAAGCGACTAAACAATTAAGATCTATAATGGACTCTCCATCAGGAATGTCTCAAAGACCAAGGTAAGTATGCAGCAGAACAAGTGTTGGTATATCAAGAGATTGCTTTGGCCAGGTCATTTCACTCTGAGAGGATCATTGCTCTCATTTATATTTTTCTAAGGAAACAGATCCAGCTCCCAGCAACCACCAGAGTTTTGAACTGGCACTTTCAAACTCCTAACATTACAGGAAGATACTGTAAGGATGAATATAAAAGCAAGGCTGTTCTCTTATTCTTAATTACTGATAACAGTTAGACACTGCTAATCAAAAACATTTTTAAACTTAGAAGGGGCTATTTTAAGTGCATGTCAAAGCTTTAAGTCATTGATAGATGCTCACCTAATTCCAAACCATGTTAACAGACTACCCTGCTGACAATAAGCAAGTTTTACAGAAGCCATATTCTGTCTATAGAGACCACCTTACCTTTCCTACTCAAAGAGGACTTCCTTATCATCTGTCCAGACAGCTGCATATTATATTGGAAAAGTATCTTTTCCACCTAGCTTTTCCACCACTCAGCCTATAGTCCTCCTTGAAGACAGCCATTGAAGGGAAAGTGCAGGTGATACCCCAGGGAGAAAATAAGAACAAAAATCCATCATGGAGTAAGAAGAACTGAATTTAAAATAAAAAATCAATATATTCCAGACATGTCTGCATTTTTAACTTGCTTAAAGTACTTGTCAATTCAGGGAAATAAAATACCAGTCATAGCTTCAGGTTTTGCAAGGGAGAAGAAAAGCCCTCCTGCTTCCTTCTTTATGCGTAGTCTTGACCTTCCCCACAGCATGTGTGTGGCATCCTTGCTCCTTATCTCCCCAGAGAGCCTTAAACCCCAGCTACCACTACCCACACAGACCTAGATGCATAAACACACACAAACAGGAGCAGTTTTACAGACTCTTCTGGGAGCCATGAAGAGGTTTTATGAAAATCACAACTGTTTTAACTCATTTTCACTGATAATGTCATGTATTCTTTGTGTATATTTTCAGTTGTGACTGTATTTGGAATTCTTGCTGTTCATTGGAGTTTTGGAGAAAGCAAGGGCAGGGCATATACAGCAGAGAAGGTGATCCCACTCATGGCTTTTCCTTATTCTCTTAGGCAGTACATACTTCATTCTGTGTGGGATGAAAGTAGAGGAAGAGAACTGGGAGGAACAGGGAGAGGAGGAGAGAGAGGCACAGTAAGGGATCAGGAATAGAAAGAGAAAAAAGGAAAGTAGCAAAATGCACTTAGCAGATCAAAGATGTGACCGAGAACGTGAAAAAGGGTTTCTCTTCATACCAGACATTCCATCAACGCGAGGAGGAGACAAAGTGGAGGAGGGCTGACAGGAAAAATAAGACCTCATCAAAGTATGGCCACCAGATCTGCCAGATCTCGGGAAACCAAAGCACCATGCCTGCAGTTTAACGCTTCCATCGATGTCAGCCATTTTATTTCCTCTGCATCACACACACCTGAGGCATAGACTCATTTTTTTCCTGTCCTAGCCCAGTAAAGGGCTCCTACAGAAGTATTTCAAGTAACTGCACTACAAGCAGCACTGACAGCAGCTTTGGCTGCTCCCCACATTCAGCTACAAATCCGTATTTACAGCTGCTTGTGCTTTTGACAAGCTTTATTAATTCAGGCTGAAAATTTTCTCTTTCAGGAGTTTATGTTAAGCAGAAGATGTTTTATTCCTCAAAAGTATCAGGTAAAACAGTTCAGCTTTTCCTGAAAAAGCAGTTAGAGAGATTTGCCCACATTGACAAAGTTCTGAAATCACTTTATTGGGAAAACTCAGTACTTCCATGGTTTGGAGCAGGGATTTGTTGTTTAGTAGAGGGACTGCAGAGATCCTGCTGGTTTTGATTTCAGTGACAACTGACTGTTTCTGGGCACGTGACAAGCCACTGGGAAAAGATCTCTATTTGCAATGCTCATTAAAGATCTGTAGCAATTCCCCAGGGTCCCCAGCCCTACCAAACACCTTCTAGAAGGAACAGCATCAGACTCTCCTTGCATTGTTCCTGCAGAGCCATTGAGATGGGAGACTCTCTCTCCTGCAATGTCTGTATCCAGCCTGGAGACCATTTGCTTGGACTGCAGAGGGCTGAAAACACGTGTCTGAAGGAGAGGCTATGTGAGCATGTGTTACAAGGAAGAGAGGGGATAAAGGGAGAAGAAAGGAAGGCAGGCACAAAGAGGAAAGGGAAAAAAGAAGAGCCAGGAAAAGATAAACTGCAATATTCAGACCTCTGCTGCTGTCAGAGATCCAGTGGCAGTATCCAAAAAATCTGCTGCCACTGGAGCTCCATTCACTGGTGTCCCCAGTGAGCACTCAGGAGCTGGACTGCAGCACAGGAAGCAGGAAAACCCCTGCTTTCCCCGGAGCAGCTCCACTTCCAAAAGCAGCTGTGCTCTCCGTGAACCAGCCTGGCAGGAGTAGGTGAACCCAACACCACACAGGACTCCCTCAGACTGACCGCTGCCTTTGTGGCTGCCCTGAGAAGATCTGGCAGCACTGCAATACAGCCATCCCCAAGGTACAGCACCACATCCATGGACCACACTCGCTCCGCATGGCCAGGCTTGGCCAGGGGGCTGCTTGCACAGGCAGGGAGCACCAGGTCTGCACGGTATCTAAAACACTTCCTAATCACAAAAAACTACCTTACTTGACAGCTTTTATGTGAAGAAAGGAGGAGGTTATCCTCCTATCATGCACAAGGCTCTGTTATCCTGAGTGTAAATTATTGAGGTGTCCATAGGAATAAAGTGTCCCAGTAAAAATTTACAAACAAGCCATAAAAAAATGTGGAAGCCTCCTGCCTTGCTTTGATGCTCTCTGTAAAGGGTTTCATGTCACTAAACACACACGGGTCCAGCTGGTCTGTTAATTTACAGAAGGAACCATGGTGCCTTTAACATTATATATGTGCAATTAGGGAATTAAGGATCTAACTTGACGAGGATGCCAGTAAGCAAACTTTAAAAAGAAAAACAACCAACAAACAAAAAATAATTGCAGAGAAAGGGAACAGAAATCAATGTCTGTGAGACTGTCACTGGTTTTGGTGATCCTCCTTTGTACTCCATGCATCATCCCTAAAAACAGGATAGGCCCTGATGAGAAGCATAGGCGTAGGTAAGAGTCAGCTGGTCCCAATCTCAAACCTGAAACAACTTTTTAAGGAATCTAAAACATTTTACTGGTATAGAGTTTGACTTGAGGAAGGAGGGGAAGAAAGAAAACTTTTACAGGCAAAGCTGCTCTCAATCAGGGTAAATGCTCAGCTGTGGGTTACTGGGGTTTTTTCTTAAATATATTTGCTCAACTGAGTTATATTTTATAAGTCATCATTTGGGGTCGGGTCATCCCCAGAAAAACCTTTTGGAAATGCTTGGAGAGGCACATAATGGTTTAGTTGTGAGCATTTCTGGTAAATCAAGTAGAAGTGGTAAGCGAAAGTCTGATTTCAGAAGGAAATATGGGCACAAATTGCAAAGAAATGCAGGGAGAAGATCACCTGAACCACTGGGAAATGTAGCCTGAAGCGTATTGCTTTATTTCAAAACCTACTTGTTTGGAATTTTTTTTAATTCTTACATAATTTACTTGTAATCTGAAACTACTTGTAAAATTCAGTTTAAATCCACACTTTGCACTTCACTGAGGAGGGGGGAAAAAATCAGGCATGTCAGTACTAAATACTTCAGGAAGAAGGTACTTCCTTTCCGGAAAACTCTTAATCTGACATTTTATCTACCCTGTCCCTTTGCTTCTGTCAGATTAAATAAAGCAACCTGTAAATATGCCAAAGCCACCTCTAAAGACAAAATAAATGGTAAAAAACTCCAACCTTCCTCACTCTTTTCTCTTAGGAAAAAGTCTGTTATTTTTAACATCCTCAAAAATAGCTTGTTCCTTTTAAATATGAATGACATGAGTCTGTTAGCAATATAGTGAGGAATCAAAATAACATTCTTCAGAGCTGATATCCCTTCAGAGAAACTTTTTGATGTTTGCAATCAAATGCAAGTCAATGCCAAAGTTATACTGCAACACAGAGAGAATCTGAAAGAAAACAATTCAAAAATTGGCAGCCAATTACTTCTTTTGTCAGCAGCCCTGTAAGTAAATTGTGCCTGTGCTATTACTGTTGGCATGAAATACCAAACAGTATACTTCCAGAAACTTATCTCTGTTGCTCTTCCATACTAATATCTACAAATCCTTAAATTCTTCAAATAAAAAATGGACTGGTTCTTTCATCACATACATTTGTGCTTCAGTTATTCTTGGGTTCATCTGTGAAAAATAAAAATTAAAATCTGCAATAGACGGTAAAGATTAGTGGCTTACTTTAAATGGATTTCCTCTGCAAAGCTATTCTTCATATCTCATCTAAACAGATAATAAATGGTAAAAGCCAAAAAAGCACATCAATAAAAAAATAATTCTGAAACTTGGCAGAATTATAAAAAATAATTACATTTTATCCTATTTTGACCACAATTCAGTCTCATCTATTGCCAGAAAAATAAAACCACAAATGTTCCAGTCTTCTTTAAGTCACTTAATATTCACTTTGAACTGCATTGGCAACTTCCAAAAAATAAGCAGTAGCAAGAAAACAACACCATTTTGTAGACTCTATCTCCGCAGAAGTGGGCCTAAATTCTGAAATTTAAAAGCCTGGCAAGCATGAAAGATCCTGCACAGTTTCTCACGAGAGTTTATGGAATATCGCACTCAGCCAAAAACACAAGCAGCTTCTGCCTTGGGGATTTTGCCCCAGCCTGTAACACACCCCAGCCTTTTACAGGATGGGGCTGGAGCTGACAGTGGGTAACCACACCTTCCCACCTGACCGAGAGCCTCTGCCCCAGGCACCCCACGCCAGAAGCACATCACCCGCCTGGCTAGGGGGAAAACACATGGGGAAGCTTGTTCAAGGCTTGTTACCCTCCAAGGCTGCAACAAAACCTGTGCAGAGACTCTTGCTTGGTTTACTCGCAGGAAACAGGTATTTGCATTAAACTAAGAGATTCTTTTTCTTTTCTTGTTCTCCTTTAATATTTGGAGTGTATATGTTTGCTCCTATCATGAAACACAAAAAATAGCCCTTGATGAAAAACTAAGAGAAAAGTACCAGCCAGCATGGGTAATACTGCCAGCCAAGAAAGACAGAGAGCTCCTGTTATTTCTGTATTTGAGTTATTGATTAAATGTAACATCCATAAAGCAGCCATCAGAATTGCTATTCCACAAACATTCCTAGAGAAATAAAGACTTATTCCAAGTGCCAATCACATACACTCCTGTGGTTAAAATGCAATTAAACAAGTAAAGCATCCAATATACCTACAAGCCAAACAAAAACATATCATGGGAAGCTGAACAGGGGAGTAAAAACAAAGGTAGGATTTTAAAAACATAATTTAAAAATGGGAAGTGTCAATACAGACTGTTGTTTGTAAGTCATTAAAAAAACTTTCAGGGTACACGTACATGTATTATTTATACTCAGGCAAAAGGGCCCTTTTCCAAAATATGTCTCAGGCAGGAGGTTGCTGCAGTGTTTTCTGAGGAACAGAGAAGCAGTGGAGTGGAGTGGAGTTTACCTAAGCGGCTGCTGCCTGTCAAAGCTTCCTCCAAAAAGCACCAGCTCACCCAAGTGCACTTTACTTGAGCAAGGCTGCTTTGTGTGCTTCGGTTTCGTTTCCTCGAATGCACAGCTCAAGGCTATGATGGAGAAGACACAAAAGGGCACTTTTCACAAGGGCCAGAAAAAAATGGATTGTACAAGATGGATGGAGTGAAACAAGGCAAAGCCTTGATGAACATATTGTGCTTCGGGCAACTTAATAAAACTCACATTACAAAAATCACTATAAATCATGTGCATGAGTTTAAACTCTTGCCCAAACCATTCGTGCTGCATTACCCCATGCGCTGCTCACCTCAGGGACAAAGAAAAACTCTGCCCAACTCACCAGTGCCTATTACAGAACAATAAACCCCTGCTCCCTTTTTTTTGGTTATTGAGGGGTTTTTAACTCTAACAAGCTTGTTTTAGAGCCCTGAGCAGATCCAGGAGTCCCTCCCTTTGCAAAGAGCCACCTGACAGCACACCAGAGCAGCTGTCTCCAGAATTAGGACAGAGACATCGAAACACACAGAGGCAAATTGATCCCATCGATCTCTCAGAGAGTTGAGAAGCACACAGTCCTCAGAGACCTTTATTATTTCACTCTGCAATGAAAGGGCCTGGCAGTAAACTAGAGAGAGCCAGTTTTATAAGCTGGGAGGGAAATGATTATAGAACATTATAGAACCGTAGCAGTTCAGGGATCTTCCAGCTGGTTTAAATGATTTGGCTTTCTTACAAACATACCGAAAGGGGGGAAAAAAGGAAAACTTCTGAGGGTCAGCCATGAGTGCTGTAAGTACCCCATGAAGCAGAGTTACCAATTTATTCTCAAGCATTTAATGTAGAGACAGGAAGGGGGAGGAAGGAGGGATTCAGAGGGGGAAAGGAGGTTATTGCAACCACTTGCAAATATGGATTAAGGAATACCTTACACAAATGAGCAAAATAGAGAGAGGGACCAGAGGACAACACTGAGTTCCTGGACCACCCTGAACTCCACTGACCACAGCAGGCAAACACTCAGGTATAAATTTCTATTTCCCCAGTAAAGTGCTGAACTGACCCCACTCTGCCCCAGCCCAAAAGGTGGCTCTTGCTGCTGAGTGAAATGCCTGCAATTCTCAGAAATTCCCAAAGAGAACAGGAGCTGATTCTCTGCCTCCCTGGTTTGGTTTTCCTGTTTTATTACACAAGCTTAGCTATTATATGTGCCATACTGATAGTTTCACAGGGAAGCAGTAACATTTCTAAAATGCTTGGAGAGGGAAGAAGTGTTTGTTTCAGTTGAAACTTTTCAGTTATTTCAAGCCAGATTTGCAAATAGCTTTGCCAGCCCCACACAGTACTTCTGTAAGCTCCACAAGAAAAATTCATGGAGTTGCATTGACCAGCCTTCAGCAACCTAGGCTGGTGGGAACAAGCAGGAACATCTAAATAGCTTCCTTTTTCTATTCCACCCCTGGGAGAAGTGTGACTGTTACTGATTCTAGCTCTTTTTCTACATTTCTTATTTAGACAGTGTCCAAAATAGAAACAAAACATGTTGTTCACTGAAAAATGCTTTCTTTTCCTTTTCATTTTGCATTTTTTGGGGAGAGAGGGGTTTGCAGATGGTTAGGGCTAATAAAAACCAGTGTCATTTAAGCAAAGCCTTCTAGGATGTCTAGGTGTTTGGGGTTTTTTTTCATTGGGATGAATCTACTAAATTAATTCTCACCCTGCTGGGAGTCAGCAGGAGCTTGCTCATGTTCTCTCCTTCCTCCAAGGTCAGCAGGCCACCCTCTGCTTTGGTTCCTTGCCCTCTGTGCCCTGTGCCTGCCCCTGGGCACAGAGTGAGGCTGATGGTCAACTGTGGGGTTGGACTTGATGCAAACATCTGATCAGGATCCTGTGTCTGCCCTCCAGTAACATCTGCAGAATAGGGACTGTGTTGTACCACATCACACCCCTTGCCTCAGCCAACCACCTCCCAGCTGCACACAAGCTCACTTTAAAAATCATATGTGCCAGACACCTCATTTATTTCAATTTCTCTTTCTCTCTTGCTGATCTGTCTTCCTGACTCTGCAAGGCCAGATCTGATAAAAATAATATCAGCATCCAGAAAGTTACAGTAAAGGAAGTCAGAACCCAACAGACCCCATTCCACTCTCACTTCTGTCAACAGCTGGCTCTTGCTGACTTCACAGCAGGAACTACAAGTTCTTTCCCCTTCTTTATGATTATTTTGTAGAACAACTCTTGGTAGAGAGCCAGCACTTGATGAAGAATGAGACAATCCCACCGGGTGCTATCCATCAGTGTCCTGCCAGCATTCCTGGCGCTGACCAACCCAGCACTCAGGATTTACAATGCTCATGTGAGCACATCACTGCTCAGGATCACCACCCCCCACACAGGAGGGGATGCTCTCTCTCCTGCCCTCTCTGCTCTGCCTCAGACAGTGCTTGGTGGAAATGTGAAAGATCAATCTCACAAAACAAAGCACCCCAAGGCACAGGCTAAAATCCTGGTGAAAGCTGTTAAAAACCCCTGCAAGGAAAGTGGCAGCAGATGGGATATTCAGAAAAGTTGACTTTCATCAAGGGAAATGAGCACCCCATGCACCCTTTTCGATCAGTAGTGAATGGGGAGGATGCAGAGCCGTCCTCCCCTCTGAGTCATCTTCTGGGGACCCTCTTCCTCTCCATCAGCAATAGAGAGCTCATTTCCTGTGGACTCAGCTCCCTCATACCCCACGCTGTCCAGATGCAGCTCAGGCATGACAAAAATAATTAGAGCAACTACTGGAGAAAAGTGCCTTTTGGGTCTGGTATTTCTTGTGCACAAGAGTGCAAGATACTTTCACCTTTTTGGCAAACCTGCCTTTGAGTTCACAGCAACTGATGCCAGCTTTGATGGAAAAACGTGCTGCTGAGCCTCAAAAAGCACAGGGCTAGCTTTCCCTTTGCTGCTCTGTGGGTCGGTCAAAGAGACAGATTCATAAAAGGAAAAGCTTCTGTCATCTCACAGTACCAGCACATAGACAGGCTGCCTCTTGACAGGGAAAAAAAATAAGATGACTACGAATAACGTTGATATGGTAACACATGCTTAAAATCAATAATGAGAAGGCCAGATGAGAGCTTATCCAGAATCCCAAGTGCCAGCCAGTCTTACAGCACTTTGGCAGAGGCAGCTCTGGAAAAACAGGGTGGAGATACTTGCTTTATGGCTTGCAGCTTGTCTGTGTCAATGCAATCACACCCCAGCCATCTGCTTCGGCCAAACCCCAGGGACCAAACAGTTCCCAAGATGCCGAACCTGGGCAGGCTCTTTGGGACCACACACCTCAGGTCTGAGGGGGAGCACCTGGCTGCCCCACAGCTGCTGAATCCCACCAGAGGGTCCACACCTCAACCACTGCTGAATTCAGCGTGAGCTGCACTGCTGGGCTTCTCCTCAGACACACATTTTGGGAACTGTCACCTGTCTCTGTGTTTGTAGGCAAGCTGTCCATCCCAGTCTACCACACTGCCTATCCAAGGGCTCTCCAGGAACATACAGACAGACCATGGTCATACTTCCCCTCAGAAGTTTCAAGGATTTCACCTCCAGAATGTTAGAGCGGATTAAATCAAACAATCCACAGCAGTGCCTAGCACAAAAAAAATTGCAACATCACCACCACTGGAAATTAAATGGGAGGACATAAGACATAAAATTCCTTGCACTCTCTAAAGAAGGAGCTAGTGTGTGTGTGTGGTACAACGCACCTTCACCAGCAAGTAAACATTTTGTATCAAGCAGCTTTGAATCCCAAATGGCTTCCCTGCAATTTCCAGAAGCACCAGTTATCCAGCCTCCAAGATGTCCTCAAGCTGCTTCATGGACACTTTTAAAAGCAAGCATGTGGAAAATGTACAACTTTTCCCATAAGGAAGCTAACCATCCTAGAGGAACCACAGATGTGACTCCTAACATTCCTGACACTGGTTTCCGTAAGTGTATTTTGTAAGTAAGTCAACCATGCCAAAAAAATACCCAGGCACTGCAAACACCTTTCTTACGCTTGGGTCAACACTGAGAAGTGGGTGACCTCTTCACAGTTTTGTCCTGCTGCCGATTTGCATCTCAGCACTGTGGTAACAACCTGAAACAGAGACCTGCTTCAAAGCATTCATAATGGAGACTGGGAAAAAGGGCTTTCCCAGTCAGACTGAGCTGGCATAGTTCATACAGGACACACTCAGGATCTTTACCCTACTGTGGACTGAAAGCAATCCAGAAGCTTTTGTGGTTTCCATTCCTTTATCTGCTTAAAAAAAAGGATGTGCTCCATCTTTTAAGACAACAGCTGACACATTTCAAAGTTTCCTTTTAGTTTCTGTCATGAGAATAGAAAATGGTAAGGCTGTGTAAGGAAATACTGTTTTGGAAATAAACTAGTGCAATATGAATATTGTTCCTAGATTTCAATAGGAATGACTCCCACCTTCAGGAAGAAACACACCAGACTCCATTTACTTTAAAAAAAAAAAAAAAATTATTTCACGAGACTAAAGTTTCAGATTACATTGAGTTAAAGAAAAGCAGGGTTTTTTAACACACCAAGTTTTGGGTTTTTACCTGTCTATTTCTAAACCTAAAAACCTGTTAGATTTTTTTTTTCCTAGACTCCAAGGCATACGCTTTTCTCCAGGAGACTGAACCACTGCCAAAACCACACTGCTATTCAAGGATCTTAACACACTTTGCAAAAACATTAATTAAAACTCACACAGCAAGAAGAAGGGAGTAAGGCAGGATCTTTTATTTCACAGCAAGGAAAACTTCACCACCAAAAAAAAAAAGGACAAAAAGATTTGACAACATACCAACCATCTCAGAGAAAGTGTGCTGCAGAGAACAGCAGAGGGGATGCTGGGAAGGCAGAGAGGAAGAGTAAAACCCAGCATTCTATCTCTTGGCAGTGCTTTTGCTAGACTGTGCTCATATTATGCAATATTAAGTTGGTTGAGATTGAAAATGGTGATTCAGGAGTTGGTTTCCTTACTCCTGGCCCTCCTCTTCTTTCTCACCCCACCTACACAATTGCTGCATCCAAACGCACCATCCACACCATCCCAAACAAAGCAGTTGCTAATTATTGTCTCTCATTACAAGGACGCTTCATCTGTACTTCTTTTGAGATTTATCATGCAGCCATTATCCCTCTCTGCAGCATGATTTCCCACTCAAGTGTGGCAAAATAAGGCAACAGCTATTTAAATGCAATTTGCAACATGGTCTGTGTGTATTAATTTCTTAGTGTCTTCTGGGAAGATAACACCTAACCCATAAATATACATCCATTTGCTTTACAAATTTGTGGACAAAAGAAAAGTAGAACTAAAGGGACAATTTGATTTCTACTAAATTTTACACACTCATTACTTCATAATACATCAACATCACTCCATCGAAGTAAACTAAGGTTAGGAAGGCCCATAATACATCCTTACCACCATGGCAGGGCTAGAAAGGAAAATAAAGGGGCTTGTTCACATCAGACATCATTTGCTGCTTTTGCAATTGTTATTTCCCTTAAAAAAAAAAAAAAAAAGAAAAAAAACAAAACACCAAAAGCAGGTTCTTGGTGACTGCTCAGTACTGCTGCAGACAAAAAGACAACCTGAAGAGCTGGGAGTTCAGCAGAAAAACGATGCTTTCCTGAAGGCAGCAGGTCAGGAAACATTGTGATTCTCTATCCAGGAGGCTGGCACACATCCTAAGCAAAGGTTCTATCCACTTGAGCCACCAAGAGCAAGCACAGCATGTGGGCGGGAAGGAGGAATAAAGCAGGTGGAAGTGGGGAGTATAGCTGCTTGGACTCTGTTTCGTAACATAAGTAGCTCCATATAATAGATTTTACTAAACAAGAACACCAGAAGAGTAAAGAAGAAATCTGTAACCCTTCACACTCATACATTTCCAGCTCTTTGGACCTCAGTACATAACTGACACCACGGCTGTTACTCAGAGCAAACAGTGTGGCATCCATGCATGGAGTTATCCACTGCCTGACACCAAAGGCTCCTCCTTGCAACAGAAATGTCTTCACATCAGGTCGAGAGACTGTATCACAGAGTCTATTTTTGTTACAGAAAAGAATGTTTTCAGATCAAATTTGTTTCCAAAACAAAGGAATTCACCTCCCAAAGCCTGCCAGGGAGAGGGGAGGACAACATTCCTTCCTCTGCTCTCAGGAAATTACTTACCCAACTGCTAGGAGGTGTTAAGACGACTGAGTCTCTTCCTGATGCCAATACTGAAAGGTGTCAAATGCCTCCATATCACACTGCTGTCAGAGCACGGTGAGGGAGCCGAGCACCACACAGCCAAGCTCATGCAGAAAGTTTATTTTGTCTCCTCTGATCTAGAAACACTTCAGACCACTAATATATGCAGCTCCAAGTTATTTCCTCTCTGGCTTTTTTTCCTTTAGCTAAAAGGAGTTGGTACCATTGCCAAGTGATGGGTGCTTCTTAGTCAGAGCTGGAGAGCCACTCGCCTGAAGCTGATGCTCGGCAGCTGACGGACAGAACTACCCAGCCCACAGAGGACTTCCCTCACCCTGCAGCAACCTGAACTACAGCCCTTCCAACAGCAGCTGCTGTATTGTCTCAAGTGTCCCTGGAGGCCAGCTGCAGCCAAGGAAAGAGCCCAGCTTCACCTCATGGCTGAAGAAAAGTCAGTCAGCCCTGGAGCTGGGCCAAGCATGGGGATGACTGTGTCTACACATCCTTCAAGGGGGACGGAGATGAAAGAAGTGCACGCCCTTCCCCTGGAGATTTAGCATCCCTTTCAGACTGTCCAGACAAAAAGGGGCAAATCACTCCTGTCTAGTAACAAGCAATCTTTCCATCAGACTTTGTGGCTAGAAATCCATGGCAAAGACAGAAGAAAAGTCAGATGTCTCTCTGGGAAGACAACCCTCTGGGAAGCAGAAGTACACTACCAGGAAAGGAAATTTCGACAACCATCCTTCTTCTTAAACTATGATTTATGTTCTCTCTGCTTACAGGCGAAATCATTTTCACAATCATTCAGACTGACATAACGGGCAAGCAGCACCCCACGGGCATGGCAAAGGAAGCCTATCCGACACATTCACGGAAAGGGAGCTGTGGTCTCCAAAAGGCCTGAAAGATTGAGAACTAAAGCCTCTGGGAGTCCAGAGGAAAACAAGAAGCAGCAAGTTTCTTCGCTAACGTGGGGAAAGCATTGATACTTACATTTTTGGTGCAGTTTTAAGTTTCAATTCTCATCTCACTTAGACATGTTTTGCACTAGTGTACAACAAGGCACAAGCACGAGCCACTATGCAAAATAGTTCAAATTCATTTTTCCTGCATGCAAGTGACCAAGATGAAGCAGGAGGCTCTCTACTGCTTCACTCACCGATAAAATGACCTTAAAATATACCTGGTGGGGATCCTGGTGGAATTTTTTTTTTTTATCCTTTACATTTGCACTTGCTGATGTATTTTGTTCTGTGCTTTCTCAAAATGGTTGCAAGTCAGAATGAAAAGCTTAAGTTTCTGAAACTGCTGAGACTCTTACGGCACTTGACCAAAGGACATAAATAAAAACGAAAACAAGCACTCCAAACATACACTTCTCTTTGGCAAAAGCAAAGGCAGCTTCTCCGGAGAGTTTCAGCCATTGTCACTGCACAAAACCTGCCTAGACAAAGCCAGTAAGAAGGTTAGTATGTTATTTAGTAACAAGAAATGGCAATCTTCTGTGCCCCCTCCCCAGAAACACTTATGAAATAAAGAGCTGCTGCTGAATTCTCAGACTTTAACCCCAGTTTTGTACCTCACTTGACAGTCTCTCTAGTTCTGTGTGCCCACACACTAACACACAGGCAGGAAAAGGAAGGAGGATAAAAGAGATGCACAAACACAAGGATTAAGTGGGCAAAAATTGGCTATCGAGGCCTTTAGGCAAGAAAAAGAAAGCTTTCCAGGCAAGCTTGTCAGACAAATAGCCTTCCAAGGGGAGCCTTGGAGACAATCCAACTGGACACACGCAGCATTGAGCCAGTCTATGAAAGGAATTACATAACTGGCTGTGCATGATAAGAGGTTCTATGTCTGATAAGTCCTTTACCACCTGATGTTCATTTGACAGAAGTGACCATTTGCAGATTGTCTTCTGGATTGTGTTGGTTCCCTTAGGTTTGGGGCTTTTTTCCTGTTTCTGAATGAGAGAGTATATCTCCCTTCTTGCTAAAGCTGCAGCAAGTCCCATCAGAGAAGCAGCAGAAGAAAATTAACATTGACAGATTGGAAAAGGCCTTTGAAATCAATGATCTAAAATCCACCAAGCCTAGTTTAAGAAGGTGAGAAGAATCTCGAGAGGCAGGTTTAGCAAGCTGGTGAGATCTGCACTGCTAACCATCCCATTCCCTAAGCTTGCAGCCTTATCATGAGGATACTGGAGATGTGGAAACTTCATCTGTGCTGAACACGAACAGAACTACAGCAATCGACACCAGCTGTTCTGCTGCAATGACCCAGTAATCATCATGATTATGTGTCCCACTTACTGGGGGACTCTGCTAGAGGGATTAGCAGATTGTGATTGTCACACTAAGCTCTACTCAAAAAAGCATTAAACGTAAGGGCCTAAGCGTTCAAAATAATTTCCTGCTTAAGTACCTCAGTGTTTGGGGTGCCCAAAAAAAGACAATTCCTAACTGGCAGAGAACATTACCCTGCGAGTGATTGCACTGGGAATCCCACATCTCAAAAGCCGGCCCTGGGAGCACCATCTGGACTCACTCAAGAGCCCTGCAACGTTATCCAGCTGAAAAGGCTTTGCTAAATCCTTTGACACTGTCTCCCCAGAGCATTCCTCTGGAGAAACTGACAGCCCATGGCTTGGACAGGTGCACTGTTCGTGGGGTAAAAATCTGGCTGATGGCCAGGCCCAGAGAGTGGCGGTGAATGGAGTTATATCCAGCTGGGGACCAGTCAACGGTGGTGTTCCCAGCGCTCAGTGTTGGCGCCAGCTCTGTCTAATACTTTTATCAATGATCTGGACAAGGGGATTGAGTGCTCCCTCTGTCAGTGGACAGACAACACCAAGCTAGGAGGGAGTGTTGATCTGCAAGGGCAGGAAGGCTCTGCAGAGGGATCTCGACAGGCTGGATCAATGGGCCGAGGCCAACTGTGTGAGACTCAACAAGGCCAAGTGCTGGGTCCTGCTCTTGGGTCGCAACAAGCCCTGCAGTGCTGAGAGGAGGTTGTACTGAGCTGGGGGTCAGTGTCTTTTCCTAGGCAACAAGTGATAAGACAACAGGAAATGCTCTCAAGTTGTGCCAGGGAAGGTTTAGATTGAATGTTAGGAAAAATTTCTTCATTGAAAATGTGGTCAGGCATTGGAACAGGCTGCCCAGGAAAGTGGTAGAATCACCAACCCTAGAAGTGCTCAAAAGACACTTTGGGGCTATGGTTTAGTGGTGAACATGGTGCTGCTGGATTAATAATGGTTGGACTCCATGATCTTGAGGATCCTTTTCAACCTTAATGATTCTATGAAAACTAAAGTCTTCTTCAAACATAACTTGGGGGCTGACCACACCATACTGAATTCCCAGGACTCCTGCCTTCCCTGAAGCTTCCTTCATGTCCTGACAGAATTACCAGGGGCACAAGAACACACTGAATCACCAGACCAAATCAACATCAGTAATCACAAACTCTGGTGTCCTCCCATGGCAGGGAGACAGATATCTTTTGTCAAAACCTCTGACTTGAGTTTTATATGGAAACAGCTCCCTTTTTCAAGCCCTCACATATGTTTTTTCTTCCTTAATACTTTAAGTAAGATACTGCATATAAAATCTGCCACCTATTAAAATATAAGCTTTGAAGGCAGAAAACACTCCCAGAAACTATCTTAAGAATTGTACTGAACTTTATCAAATCTTGAGTCATCGTTCTTTTCATACAAGTGTGCACTTCATTACTTGGTAATGGAACAATAATTACTCTTCAGTTATGCAAGACGCACCTCTAATTTGTAAGGGGTTTCTGGAGAGGTAATGACAGATGCTTAAAAAAAATCAAATATGAGATATGAAAAGTCATTATGTAAAAGATAATGGTAACCACAGAGTAGTCTAACAGCTGGGTCACAGTCTCAGCTGGTATAAAGGCACAATGCAGATGTTATGTCTTATGCATTCCTAAACACTGAACCTGAAGCCAAATTAATCATATTACTCTGCACCTTAATCTAACTGAATCTCACAAATGAAGCATCATCCATGTAGGTCAACACCTGACATCCCCACTTTCCTGACAGCTTCCTACACACTCTAGGTAAGGCTGCCAGCAACTCAGCAGAAGGCATTTTTCCCCTCTCAAATTATGCTTCCTGATTATCAAACATATTGGGTGTGAAATAAAGATATCAATCTATATGTTTTCTGGTTTCTAAAAGTTAATTCAATGTAAAACTATATTGTGAGGGACAATCTTGTGTTAAAAGGGACAATCATTCCAAATTTTCTCCACTCCCTTTTCTCCAACTTTACCACTGCGAGCAGGGGCTCAGCACAGCGTTTCAAAGACCACGTGTTCGCTCACAGCCCTTCCAGACAAAATGTCAACTCCAGACTTTGAGCACTTGCGTCTGCTGATGCGTGGCAGCGCTCCTGAGATCAGGAGCAGCACACCATCCAAATGTCATCTGTGCGTGCAGATGTCAGATCAAGCGCACTTCCTCATATGACTAATTTTCAATTAAGATTGAAACACTGTTGTGCTAAAAACACAACAAGCACATGGGAAGAGCTTGTTCTTGCTCCATAGGGATTTATTATCAAAGATACGCTAATTTTACTCTAATCAATTTGGGTTTACTCAGCAATTTCACAATATGCCAACTCTGCGCTGCAAAACATAACTGCATTTTACTGCTTTCAAACAACTTAGTATGACAGCCAAAGGAAAAAAAATTTTTCAACAACAAAACAAACAAAGATTGGCAAATGGTTAGAAAGCTTGCTTCACCCCCTCTAATCTCCATGCCAGTGCAGACATATTATTAGCAGGACCCAACTATCTAATCTGAGACTTGTTCCAATCCAAATATATAAACTACATCGCAACAGCAACTGCTGAGTAGATGTATCCAGAGGAAGCCCAGCCTTTAGTCTGTCTGGAAGAATGATAAAACAACAATCACAGACTGCAAAACTTTCAGCAAGGAGAGCCCTGTTTAATCTACTGGAAAAAGACATAATGAGATGCAGTGCTTGGCAGCTGAAATTAGACAGATCAGACTAGAAATAGGCACATTTTTTACAGCGAGAATAGCATACTGCTGCAACCATCCACCTAAGAATTACTTCAAATACTTCATCACATCAAGTCTTTAAATTCAGGGCTGCTGACAGATGTGTGATACAACTCACAGAGAAATGCAGGCTTCATGCAGCAGTTTTTACATGGAGCTCTGTCTCTTGCACCATGCTCTAGTTCAGATAAGATGATCATAAATGGTCCCTCTTGACCTCAAAAATCTACAATGACACTCAAGTAAAAACGGTAAAAATTACTTCAAGGCGTTGCAGCTCTACAGAACCCAGAGAGATCACGAACTGTGTGATAGTTCTGCACCAACAGCCTGTGTCATTTCCATCCCACACAAACTGGCTGAGGGCCACAGACAGAGCTGGGCTGGACAGCTGGCAGTCAAGAATCAAATTCAGTCCCTTGCTCTTGGGTTAGCAAAAGCTGAAAGAACTGTAAAAAAAACTACCACGTACCTTGAAGAAGCACTTCCCCCCCTAAAACATCAGCTGCCTGAAGTGTCAAGGACTTTGAAAAGAAAGAAAGAAAGAAATACTGGTCTAATTCATATTTCCCAGCAGAGGGTTGCTACAGTGTGGTCTTTATAAAAATGGCACAGGAAGAATGACAAAAAAAATTTCTCTTCCCCAGATAACTGAGCAAATCTAAAATAGTTAATCCTAGAAACATTCTCAAAAGATTAGCCATGGCTCAACTAACTTTAACAATGATAATTTTTAATTTAATTTAAAGTTGAATATCCTTGTGCAATAATGGCAGAGATGAAGGACTATTAGGGAATAATCTTGTTTACAGATCAGTGAACTCAGAAAATTGCCAAGGCACTGTGAAACATATTCCTTATTCACACCTCATAATTAACTGAGTGTTCTGCTGCAGTATTAAAGTCATCTTTGTTATGAGAAAGCTGCTCATTTGGGCTGGTATGCCACTGAGGGGTCTCATTCGATTCTGGCATTTCCAAACTCCCAGGAAAAAGCACCTTCAATCCATAAAAACAGCAAACTCCCAAAGTGTAAGGGAAGGCAGAGAAGGCCTTTGGTCCATGACAAAAGCACGGCTTGTGCAGAGGAAAAAAAACACTTCTCTCCTTCCCTAATGCCACCTGGGAGCATTTCTCTTTTAAAGGCAATTGAAAGAAGAAAATACACTACTCTTAATTAATTCACATTGAAAGGCACTTTCGATGGAGTCAAGAGGCCAAATCAGATCAAAGTAAATAATGCAACAAATAGTGACATGAATGCCCAGGGACAGCAGCTATCATGGCTTGCATTGTCTAGATCTTCGTACTCAAAAGCAACAAATGCTGAAGCTTTCAGCTTCCAGGAAAGCAGAGGAAGATAAGGGAGCTCTATCCTTCCAGCAAATTTTAAGAAAGAAATAGTCAGTTTACTAGGAAGAAGACTTTATTGAGGTAGCTCTGCTTAAGATTTGGGAAATCCCAGATTAAATCTCTGCTTTATGTCAGATTTTATGTTTGTGAGTCTGGGCAAATGCTCAAACCTTCTGCCCTTTGGTTTGGAGAGGTAATGCTTCCCCCTGACTGACAGAGCATAGACACGAGGGGATTCTGCCCATCTACTCAGCCCACAAGCTTTGCCCAAGCCAAGGTTTCTTTGAGATATTACTGATCCCCAAAGAGCAGTTAAGAAGGGCAGGATATATTGTGAACCCACATCTAGGTCATTGAGACCCGGATACAGCGGCTACAGACTTCGATGGTGTCATCTCTGGCCCCAAAATCAGCCAGGCCCATCTTAGTTTAGTTCAGCATCTTGCTCCAGCCTCTCCCATGTAATGGGGAACAGGCCAGGCAGATACAGCCAAAGCCAGGACACACAATAGAAAACATAGTAATAAAACATACTCAGATTTTTCCGTTCAGATTTTTACTGTACTCATTACCTAAACAGACTCCAGTCAAAACAAAAGAATAAACAATAAAGAAAAAAGTGATGCCATAAATTAGCACCAAAAAAAAAAAAAAAATGCAGCTTTTGAAAAACAGAAGTAATAATACAACGAATAAAAATCCAAGTCCCAGCATCTGGAGTACTGCATGTTATTCTGAGACCTTCCCTTCCTCTGCCCATTTCCCAAAGGATCTAATAGAGATCAAAGGGGTACAGGAAAGGGTTATAAAGCTCATCAGGCACATGGAATGGTGTTTGCGTGAGGGGAGAGTCAAGAGAACAGGGCTCTCCACCCTGGGAAGAGAGTGCACATAGAGATACTATAAAATTATGAAGGGCCTGGGGATGGGAACCAGCAAAATTACTTTCTACTTCTTATCGCACAAAGTCAAAGGGCTCCCAATGAAATTATCAGGTTTCAAGCAAACAAAAAGATTCCTTTATATGGTGTGTAATTAAAATCACAGAACTCACTGCAACAAGAGGCTCTCAAAGTCAGAGGAGAGGAGGGTTCTAAAAAGGAAATTAGGCAACTCCACAGAGGACAGGTCCACAGAGAGTCTTAAACACAGTGCTCTAGATACAGCATCCAGATCCACGGACTAAATCAATGGCTGGCACATGTTCAGCAGCCACCGAAAGGAAAGATAACCCTGTCCTGGCCCCATTCCCATTCTTCTCTTCTCTGTAAGTGTCTAGTAATGACCACAGTCAGAACACAGACCTGGATGGATTGCTGGTTTGATATGGTGTTCCCACAACCTTCTTCTCTTATGTTAAATATACTGATAGGAGTTCAACAGAAAAATCCTAACTTAAAGGAATTCTTTGTTGGTTTTTTTTTTCCCCTGGAAGAAGTAGCATGCAAAAATTCTTCTATTTATATTAATGCATAGCACTAGACCAAATGCATGAACAAATGCCTTCTAGGTGGAAAACTATCCACCATCTCCAAAAGCTTGTAGGGCAGTGAATGAAGGAATTTCATTTTCCATACTGAGTAATTTCATGATGGAGATACCATTCAGGACCATAGGCAGGGTCATGACAGTGAATCCACAGTTTGGCAGTCAAGATCAGCAAAGGAATGCTGATCCTAACAGATTGATTAGAAAGACCAGCATTAGCAGCCATTTAGACCACAGACCAGGTGACAGCTTTCTAAAATGAAAATTCCTGATGCTTCTACCAAAAACATTTGTATTCCAAGCAATTCATCTACTGAAATGAATGCATGACATAATTATGGGAGAGAACAGGGGAGAAGAGGGAGAACAACAACAACAAATTAATTGAGTTTACCACCAGAAAATGAAAGAAACATCTCTGCATCAAACGTTTGCAAATAACTCACAGGTGCAGTGATACAAGCTGCTGTCATGAGATTAGGCAGAAATTATGGTAGTAAATGCAATTAAATCAGCTAATGCCAAAATATTCTAAGAGAACCCAAGGCCATCATTTTACACCAGCTTGGTCTTTACAGAAATTCCTTACATGGTCTTGTAAGAATTGTATGTGTAATGGTGATGTATGAGCAGATAAAGCTGTGTTTTATGGGAAGGATATAAGGGTAATGTTCCACCTCCAACTGATAATTACTCTTTCCCTGAATTTTATTTTGAACAAAAAGTGGAAAACTTTCTTCTCACGCTTTTCCTGCTTATTTTCCTCTTCGGAAGAACACCCAGAGGGTTTGTTGGCATCTTTCACAGATTAAATGGAACTGTACTTTATTCCATACTTTTTATATTAGCACAACCAAAGTGCAACCACAGTTAGTTTCAAAGTAATAATATTTCCTTACTGTAGAGCTGATTTGCAAAACCAAGGGATTTCACAGGTCACAAAAGGAGAGATTTGAGCAGACGTCAGCCCCCAGCCTGAGCAGAGGATCTACAGCAAACATGCTGCCAACCAAAGCTTTAAACAGACGGAACAACTGCATTATCCTCACGGCAAAAGAACGATACTTTCTTAAGACAACAAAGCCTAACTTTTAGAAAGGAGGTTAAAAAAAAAAAAATCAAAACAACCACCAGAGCATATTCCAGTGGAAGATTATCATTTAAACCACTCCATGATCAGTTGTGGCAGGCAATGACAATTCATAAGGCAAAGCAGGGTGTCACCAGATGCTGTGAGACCTGTCGGACCTGGAAAGCAAACACTCGACAGCAACATTCCAACAGCCCAAGCAGAAACCTGGCCTTTCACGGCTTATTTTGGCCGGTATCTGGATTTTAGCACAGATGTTTGGGAATGTGGAATGCATTTACAAGAGTCCCTTCTGCACTGCAGTTTCCTGGATATTCACGTTCTGCAAATTGCTTAAAAGAATAGAAACAAAAAATCTGCATTTCAAAGATCAAGAGAGAAAAGTGTGTTCCAGCATTTCCAAGCCAAGTAGAAGATTAAGGTTTCTAATGCACTCCTTGGAAGAGAATATTGGGATAACTGCATTAGAAATGTGAAAGAGGATTTAATACTCTACTTTAGATTAACTTGAAGATTAAGCTTCTACTCAGGGAAGAATCTGTTCATCTTGGAAAGCATACAGGGAGGATGGGAGAAGAATTATACATGCTAGCAGATTTTTTTTTTAGACTTTTAAAATCAAATATTAAGTCTCAATAGCTGCTTCATGTTAAAAAAAAAAATCAAAGTAACACTTATCACACTACCGAAACCATCCACCTAAAGTCGCACTTGATGAGATTGGTGTCCTCATGGTTTCAAGCAAATGATTGCTCGTATCAGCCTGTGAACACATAAAGCCAAGTAACTTAGTCCCGAGAGTCTGCTGTCCTTCCTTTAATACATGCTGTGATTACCAGGTTCACAGAGGAAATGTGGACCAGCTTGGAAAGTATCAGTCATTAATGAGGTAGGCAGCTACAGCTGATCCCTTCACTCCTGAGAACAACCTAAAAGTTTCCACTAGATGTCCAAAAATGTGCCTGGAAGTCAAAGCGTAAGAGAGAAATGGTTCAATTAGATTTGCTGTCCAGGGAAATACCTGCAATAATCGGGGTATCATCCATCTTCAGGTGTTGTGGTTGGGGTTTTTTTTTTGTTTCCTGAGTGACTGAAATACTGTTCTGTGCCAAACTAACCCAGATTTACTGCAAGGAAAATGACCTGGCAAGCCATTCGGGTTTGTTCTTATTTCTCAGCCACTGTTAATTCTTTGACACTGGTTTATAGGGCTTTCAGAGAAAGCCAATGAACACGGGCACGCTGCTGTTTCAAACACTGGTTTAATGAGACTGCCATGAACTGTGAATAGAAAGGCAGTCCTGTGAAGTAAAGAGAATGAACAGAGACTCCTGTGAGTCAGCTCTGGGACACACAGCCTGCACCTACAAATTGGGGATTTCCAATTAGCAACACAGGGAACAGAAGAGGCTGATGTACAATGAAGTGACTGCAACTGCAGGGCTTAAACGCTACTCCCATTAATGAGAGGAAAAAACCCTCTCCCTCTGCACATGAATGAATAAGCAATCAGCATCTTTCAGAAGATGGGGAAAAAAGAAACCCAAAACCAGTCATTAACTTTTCCTCCTGACTGTGTTTCATGCAGCACCATTCTTTGTCCCAGGTACGGTTTCCACAAAAATGGATTTTCATGAACTAAATGAAATTCTAAAGGATCTTTAAAGACTAAATAATCTTCTCTAAAAAGAAAAAAAAAAAAAGCTAGAACATGTTAAGCCATCATCAGCTAAGAAAAATAACATCAGACTCAGTCTTGTCCCTTTTTTCTGACATTCAACATACATAAAGGCAAACTACTTCAGTTTATTTGCTGCTTACTGAAATAAACAGGGCCTCTTGGACTATAAATAGTCCAGGAGACATTATTTACTTTCCACTTCCTTCTAGGAAGAACCTAAAAAGAGGGAGAGAGGTGTTCTTCTGTACTGCAAGAAAAGTGCTATCCAGAACAGTGGCTGAAACACAGATCCAACAAAGGGTGTCAAATTTAAAACCAACCCTCTTCTATTCAAACAAGTGCATGCACAAGTGCCTACTTTTCCAGCCACAAGGAAGCCAAGAGTGAGATCAGCTGTGGCTCCACGCCACCCCAAGCACCACAGCAGAGCAGGCTCCTGGCTTCTGCCTAGCTCTCCACGCTCCCTCCTCCTCAAACCCAGACAGCAAGCACAGGGAAAACTCCCAAGTTAGCTATAGGGCAGAGGAGAGCTGAACCCCCAAAGCTGGAGAAATGAGGTCAGAAAGAAACTGAGGTTTGCAGCCCATGGAGCAGAAACCCATGCAGAGGGAAGGAGGAGATAAGCAAAGACAGTGAGTGCTGACAGCTGAAAGAATCCAGAGGGACCCTTGCTCCCATGCTGGGCAAAGCTTCCACGGCAGAAGATTGAACCGGAGAGATGGGAGGAGCGGGGAGTACATGGAGGATGCAACAGGCCTCAGGACAAGGGCACAGACCAGGGCCCTTCAATTGGCAGGGCAAGGACTTAGGGGACAGGAGCACAGGAGGGACCTTGGGAGTGAGACTGACATAGTGCTCTTGAGGAAAGCAGCAAGATCCAAAAGGCAAAGCCTGAGGAGCAAAGACTGGAAGCAACTGAATGACTAAGGAAAAGCAAACAAGAGAAGAGATGAGGACAGGCTGGAGTAGATGAGGCAGGACAACCAACTGGGGAGAGAGGAAGGAAAGGGCTGCCAGAAGAAGCTGCACATGCTGGGCCAGGTTCACACCTCTCCGAGTCTGGAAGGGAAAATCGGATCATTGTGCCTCCTCTGTCTGAAAATATCTAAAGGAAAAGGTCCCTCATCTCTCAGTCCTGACTCCTATAGAGCACAGCCTACTGCTGCCACCATCTAGTCTGCTTGCTCAACCAGCAGATGTCTATGAAGCAAACACAAAGGTGAATCCAATTCTTAACATCCAAGTGGTTCCTCACTACAAAATTTCTGGCTATTCACTTTACTTGTTCTGAATAGTCAGGAAGTTACACATCCAGAAACTATGCCAAAAGTACTTTAAAAGATTACAGACTGAAGTAACAAACTGCAAGGAAATACCAGCACTTGGTAGTCTGTACACAGAGGAATTATTGAGAGGTTGTAAATCTGTCTCAGAGCAGGACTTGAATAACATGAAGTAAATAGGGCATGGGGCAATGCTCTGGACCAGGAAGAAACAAAATATTGAATAGTTACTCATTAAGTGAGCACCGTCCATTCTGGGCAATGACTCGAGCAGGGATTGTGCAAAAAAAGAAAAAGCTATGTGATAGTGTAATTAAAGACTGTCACAATATAAACACACAATGAGGCCCAAATTAAATCAGGTCTGTCTTACCTGGTGAGTGCGTATTTTTGCAGCACAATGAGGTCTAAACAAGTTTTTTTCTGCATGCATGCAACCTTAGTCATCACCATACCAAAGCAGCGCTGTTCTTAACTAAACTTCAGTCTGCAAGCAATGAGTTCAGTTACTTGTACTGAAACAGCACTTGAAGATTTCAAAAATTAAGGCACATAATGGCACAAACATGCCTGAGAGAGAATCCATGGCTTTATTTCTTTTTTTGGCGGGGGAGGGAAGTCTTAAAACAACCAGCACATCACACAAATGGAGCTGGAAAAGCAGCATGTATTACTGCGCCTCATCTTCCAGCACATGCCATGGGAACAGAGAGATGTAATTATTTTCCCAAGATTACACAAGGGTTCTCTGGAAGACAGTTGCAGGCTAGAGTGTGTAAATCCTTGGCTGAATCCAAGGCTGTGAGCATAGGGGCACCCACATCTCAAATGTTTCTAGACTCTAGCAGAGCCTTCTGGTGGCCTCAGGTACCATCTGTGCATGGCAATAAGTATCATCACTGACTGCGGGGGAATTCATGGATTTCAGAAAGATTCACTCAACATTTCCTACACAGACTGTACAGATACAGCAGTAGAGAGAGCTATTGCTCAGACTCACAATGGAAAAACCATCTTAAGAACTTGAGTTCAGAGAAGAATAATCCACCTCTGCAATACTCCTCCCCAGAGGCAGCCAAACTTCATTCATAACTTAAGCTTACTAAATAGCAAGAATGGCAGAGCCTTAGCAGACCTGCTAGAATTAAAAAAAACTTGCAACACCACAGAAGCAGCATCCCACGGATCCCAGGATAGCAATGACACTTACCTAATCTGCCATCTTTCAGCACACACTGTGCCTCCCTAGGCCTCAGGACTCAGGGCCCTACTTGCCTTTTGGAGCGAACTCGCACTGTCCTATTCTCAGTTCAGTTTTAATTATCAATTAGGAAAAAAAATCAGCCTTCAGCCAGTGACAATGCAGCACTTCCTTTTCTCTGCTTTCACACAGAGGCAATCCAACATCAACCTTTGCTCCAAGTATCACGGACTAGGAGCTTGATCCTTTATTTGCAAACTCTCACAACCCTGAGGACATCACCAGTGAGAGAGGAAGGGAAAAGCTTAGACTGGCTCTATTGCTTAATGCTCCAGATTACTCATTTTGCTTTCCTAGAGAAGAAAAGCCTTTTGACTGTTAGGGTCCCAGACCTCTTTCACCATAGAATGAATCTCAAACTGCCCTGGAATTTCTCCATCAGTTTTTGCTGTGGTGTTTGCAAAGCCCTTTAACACTTCCTTGCTATTTTGCTGTTGCACGGCAAGGAACTTTCAGGCCAGAGACGAGTATCCAGGTTTTTCTTTTGCCTTATTTTGGTCAGGGGCACACATACAACATAACTAATAGTAACCTTGCAGCTTTCTCAGAGGCACACATTGCTTTCCCCTGCTGTGCTTTGCATATGAACGCAACCACCACTGACCTCCAGGGTGTGTAAGTGCAACTGAGAACAACTTACCAAAGTTAAAGAAAGTTGTACCACATCTAACAGAAAGTGTCTTCCTCACGCTTTTACAACCCAGTTTCATACCCACACTTTCCTATCAAACACCGTCTAACGAATACAAGAAAAGGTGAAGTTTGCACACACAAAAGCCCTGAGAACCTGGGCACACTATTCTGTCTGTATCAGTTACACATCTAGGACGCAGCATTGCACCGTGTGGCCAGGGGAAATTCAGCTGAGACTTCTGCTTTTTGAACAGTAACTTACTGTTTAACCAGAAATGTGCTATAGTATTGCATTAGTTAAAAAAAGAAAAAAAAAATTAAAAGTCACTGCTACACAAAGATTGGAAATAGAAGCAGCCAGCGAGAAAAAAACCAAGCAATTGCTACGTAGTCACGCTGTGTGTGCCAGCACTTTCCCCCACCTCTCCCTCTGCTCTTCCTTCATGCTGAAGGACAGCATCTGTTTCAGCTCAAACCCTGACCACGCACACTGCACAGGGACTTGGGGAAGATATGTTATGACCTCAACATATTTTTTCCTCATAGCTTAGCAAACTTCGGGCCAGGGCAGACATCCCTGGGATGCACCACACTCTGCAGAGCATTTCCATCTTCTTTCCCTTGCTACTGTAAGAGGAAACAACAGCACCACCAGATCAGTTTAGTCATCAGATCACATTTATCCCTGCTATAGCCTTTAGGATTTCATTGGATTTTGGATCGATGGGGTTTTGGGCCTGGATTTCACAATGCTAATGAGTAGTTAGCTCCCACACTCTCTTTAACATACAACACAGATTTAAAGTGATGCTGTTGGGCACAGCTCCAGGTACACCTGCTTCTTCTGTAACCTGGCAAAAAAAATTAAAATAAAATACATACATAAAAATAACCCACAAAAAACCCTCATGCAACAGTTCATATACATGGAAAATAGCAGCATTAATTCCAGTCGATTGGCTACTCCAAGGGAAGAGTCTCACCACCAGCAGACACAATAAAGATGAGCTTTTAGGACACCAAAGAGAAACAAAGATTTCAGTCTCCAAAGTATGCAAGCTGTTGCGGAGTCCTGTTTTCCAAGAAGCTTAGACTGCGGTCCCTAGCTCATTTATACAACTCAAAACCATCAGAGCCATTAGGTGGTATGGAGGCATTCACAGGCTGGACCACATTTAGCAACGCGGAGTGTGAGGCGCACAGGACATGACATAACCAAAACCAATTAAAAAAAAGAAAAAAAAAGGTTAAAAAATAGATTACAGTTTTCAGTGGCTTCAACAAATCATGAAAAAGAGACTGAGTAACAATTGCCATTGATACTGATTTTCAACAGGACACTTACCCCAAACAGAAGTACAAGCCTGACATGAAAGTTCCTGTCTGTCCTTCCCCATTTTTATCATCTGGAAAGGCACATACACTCACAAGCCTCCTTCAGGTTTTAAAACTCAGGGAGATGGATCATCAAACCCACAAGAGATTCTAGTTACCTCATTTCAGCAGCATATGCCAGCATTCCCCAAAATTGCAATAAATTGTGGTGATAAAACCTACAATTTCCTTCAGACTAACTCATTCCTTACTCCTGAAGGCAACTGGGACTGCAACCCACATATTCACTGGATAGCTGAAGATAAGAGCAAGTGACAATAAGGAACAAAAATATCTCTGCACCAAGAATTTACATAACTAGCTCCAGTTACTGCTAATTAGACCAATTCCCTTAATTCCTCCATTACATCTTCCTGCATTTTTCAGTTAGCTCTAGTAAGAAGATGTATAATAAATTATTATTAAATAGAAACCTACTAGATCACATTACAAGTACTTAAAAGTACAGATCAGTGCACTACTACGTTATTCTAATTGAAACCTTATAATTAGTAATGTGGTGCACTAAATAAGATACCTGAAGCTACTTCGCTGTGCCAAATGTGTCGACCAATTTTGGAGCTTCTGAAATATTGCTTTTTCCCCCCTCCCTTTTGCCATGCAAGAAGACCTACACAAGCCAGACAATGCGAATTATAAGGAAAAATTGCGTAATTAATCTTACAGATTTGACAGCAACTCCATTTTTTCCTTCTCTTTTCTTCTGTAGCAAGGATTTACCTTTTTTTTTAATACATAATAGATTTTAATAGAAAAACTGTCTTGAGTTCTTCCTACTTCATATCATATAATATGTCAACAGCACAGCTCTCACAGGCACACTTCCCTCTCAGCCACTGGGACCAAGCCAGCTCCACTTTGGGCATCCCACAGCTAACGCTCACACAGCAAGTTGTTGCAAGTGTGTTGTACACAGTCAGTCACTTGAGAAGAGAGCAGCTGAGCAGCTTACACCACCAGAGAGCCCCTTTTCAAACAGAAAGCAGCTATGTACACGCAGGGCTTGATTTGCCATGTGCAGAAATCCTTCACAACACTTGAAGAGGCAGCTGCCAAAAAGCGAATGCCAATTGGCAGCGTGGAGGAGCTCGCTCTGAAGCCATCCCACGTGCATGGGCTCTCCAACACAACTTCTGCAGCCTCTCCTGAAGAGGCTGGAAAACGAGAGGCTTTCCCCTTGTGTAAGAAAGGGATGTTCCCAAAAGCGGAGGCAGAGGGAGGGTGTCTGGATAAAGTACAAAGCAAAGAAGGGGAGAAAGGAGCAGTAGGAAGAAAGGAAGAAACAGGAGTAAAAGAAACAAGGAACAAGATAACGAAGCAAGATAGGAGATGTTTTTTATATTGATACCCTCCAGCCCCCCATTGTAGGCATCAATCTATTCTCCCAAATAACAAGCAATAGGATAAGAGGAAATGGCCTCAAGTTATGCTAGGGAAGTTTTAAATTGGATATTAGGATTATTTTCTTCACTGAAAGGGTTGTCAAGAACAGACTGCCCAGGGAAGCAGTGGAGTCACCATCACTGAAGGTATTTAAAAGACGTGTAGATGTGGCACTTGGGGATTTGGTTTAGTAGTGGGATTGGCAGTGCTGGGCAATGGTTGGACTTGATAATCTTAGAGGTCTTTTCCAACCTAAACAATTCTGTGATACTATCCATCAGGGAAAACCGAGACAAGTACAAGGGTCAAAGAGAACAAAAACACTGACAAGTCCTCAGATAGTCTCCTCCTTTTCCCCTTAACCCTCCTTCCACCTTCTCCTGTCTTCCCTCTCCAGTAGCACAAGAAAAATTACAGCAATTTCAGGATGGAAATGGCTAAAACAAAGTGAGCGAGTCGACATTTTAAGGCAGCTGCAAAATACACTGGAAAGGAGCAGGGGTGGGCAGCAGTACCTCCGAATGGCCCACACGGCTCTGCTGGGCACGGCCAGGCCCCCGCTCGGCTGCTCCTCGGGCGCTGCCGGGTGGCAGGAGCTCCAGGCGCCCCGCTGAGCAAAGCGCTGCTTCCCGTTCTCCCGGCCGGACACGGGCACCTGCGGCGAGCCACACGCTGAGGCCACGGGCGGCCGGGCAGGCCTCTGGGGAATGCCCCCGTTTCTCCTGAGAAAAGGGAGAAAAAGAAGGGAGAGGGGAAAGAAAACGATTTAAGGATTTTTAGTTTGTTGCGCTTTTACTTCTCAAAAGGTTGAATGTTATGAAATCAGCACAACAGGGTATCTAACTACAACAGACTTTTCTTTAATCCAAAACAAAGTCTTTGTGTGCTGAGAGGACAGTATTTTATTAGTTCCTAACTAGATCTAGAGGAACAGACTTGACAGTAACAGAAGATGAGCACTCCTGTATCAAGCTGTTCTCTGAACCTCTGTTAAGATGGGAAGCACTGTGGTGTCATTCCTAATTTTTTCCTTCAAAAAACAAATGATGTGCCACTGCTTTTAAACGGAAAACAAATCTGTACAAGTTGGAAGAAGGAGCAGGTAAGTTTTCAGCAGCATATAGAAGGCTATTTGTTTTCTGCTGCCCCTCAAAGTCAAATGCAGTCATAAAATCTTGAGTGTCACAAACAGAGAGATAAATACAATATGTGCAACCAGAGCAGGTATGAAAATACAGCACATCTGGACCAGAGAGCTTCATTTCTACAAGCTAAATAGTGCCACATCTGGGCAACTGCCCGCCACTAAAGCAAAAGAACAGCTTGAAGAGGCCCCTGGAATGTGGGCCTGTGGGAAGGGGGAGACTGAGGAAAGAAGGGAGGAAGAAGGCACAGATTTTCCTCCAGTTAATTAACAGTTGTGCTCCCTTTAGCCAGGCAGCTCCTGAAACCCGCCTGTCAGGCTGTAAATGCAAGTGTTAACAAGCAAGCTGGCTGTCAGTCCCCAGAAATCTCCCTGGCTACTTGCCCACCAGTCACACCATTAAGAACTACTTATCCGGTGAAAAGAGGAGGAATCCCCTGCCGATCCATTGTACCTGCCCGCTGATTGCTATCGCTGCCAGAGGGCAGGTCTGAAACGTGGTCTTATCCCCATTAGGGCCTAGAGAAAGGGCCACAAAGGGAGGGAAGCCAGGATGCTCCTAAAGGTCCCCCTTCTCCTCCCTGCAGTTGCTGCTCTTGCCTTGTGCCAGCTCTGCTCATTTAGTTCACTGCAGAAACACAAATTCAGTGTTCTTTTTATAACTCAGATACACACGAGCTCATGCAGGGTGTGACAGGTTCCACAGCTCGTGGGGTAGCACCAGTGGAAACACAAGAAATGATATGAGGAGCGAGACCTTCCATTCTCACAGATCTGCACCGGGGATGTTTTGGGAGAGGAATTGATAATAAACAGCTTCTAATAAAACAAGGCTTCTGACTTTGAAAGGAGATGAAAAATGACAGTTATTTGTGACACTACATGGGTGAGGGATACAAACTTCGAAGTATTTAATTTTTCTCCAGTGACTGCTGAAAGCTGCTAATTATTCCAATCAGAATTGGATGGGTATTTTCCCTCTTTTTCCATTCTGAAAGGACAGAAAAAATACCAAACCTGGTTTCACTACTAAACATCATATAGTATTTCTAAACCCATGGCATTGTAACTGAATAATCAAGCAGACACTGTGAACGGAAGGAGTTAAAGCCAGGGAAATTTCAAGATGTTGATGCTTCAGTCAGAACTCCCACACTAAAAATAAATGTTAGTCTTGCCAGGGTTAACTGAGCATTTTAAGAATCAGTTCTTCACATCTGGTCTATTTACCCAACAAAAGTTATCAGGTAGCAAGAGAGTAACAAAAAATTAAAAAAAAATAAAACACAAAACCAAACCCAAAACCACAGTATGAAATTGTGGTGCCCTCCAAATCTGTCAAATGTGTACCATCTAATTCAGCAGGGCAAGTCCATCTCCCCCCGTGCTGTATATCATAATCATACATATTTTAGACTCACAGGTGAAAACACCTGAACAGCACCGTGAGCATAACAAGTTACTTACAATTTGAGTCCATTGTAGGAGAGGGAAAAGAAGTCATAAACCAAGCACACACCAAACACAGTGACTCCAGTTTCTTTCACCAGCATTGCACACGTCCCAAGGAATAAACTAAGCAGCAAAAAGAATGGGGAGGCAGTGGGAGGGAAATGTTCCCCAACATAAAGCTGATCCACGCTCCTGAAAAACAGAATTGACATAAAATATCTTAACTTCTCTGTTATTTTCATGTTTACTACAGTCACACAAACACTGAGACACTTTTCATTAATGCCTTAAGATGGCTGACATGAACATGTTAAGACATGAACAATCTAAAATGAGGAAAAGCTTAGACACAGGACAGGAAGGGAAAACACAAATGTGGGGAGCTGTTTGAATTCTTGGTGCACAAGAGGGAAAAAAAGACAAGCAGAAAAATAAAGTAGACTTGAAACAGTCAGAGGAAGGCAGAATAAGCACAGAGAGGGCAGAAAAACACCTGCTTTCTGTCATGTGGAACACACATGCTTAATTCTCCTTATGGGACAAAAAGCACTAGGCAAGCAAAAATTCCTTCATCCCACCCACACTCCCCTGAGTCACAGGTGTGTCCTAATCATTAACAGACTGGGCAGAAAGCCTCTGTCACAGGGGAGAAGGTAGGAAAGAACCGAAATCAAACAGGCAGATTCCTATGGGGGGTCACTACCAGTTTCACACCTTTGAAACCTTCTGAAGAAAACAGCATTGTGGGTTTGTAGCAGACAGTCCCAGAGGGATATAAGCAGTTTTTCCCCACAGCTGTGATGACATGGTGCTATTTCTGACTGCAAACAATGTTATTTCTAACGGCAAATAATGCAAAAGGGGCAGAAACCCCATTCAAGTAAGTTATTTCTACATCTTTACTTGTTCAGTAACAGTTTTAGAACAAAGAGCAGCAAGCAGTGCCAAGTTTTCATCTGAAAAGGATGACTAATGGTCTAGACACACTCCTTAACTCTCCCAGACCAGGTGCTGCAGAGTCCCACAGTCACAGCACGCATTTGAAAGGCAGGCATGTGTCTGTCTGCTCTTCACTCTAGGTACAGACAATTTGCCTTCCATTGGAAACATTTCTTTGTAAGTTTTACAAGCCCTCCTCTGGTGTGTGGTCAGCTGCAATGTCAATGGCAGAGGGACTGTCAATGTTGACTTCTGGTTTTATGTTTTTTTGTTCGCACAAGCATCACCACAGCTGCAAGCAGGGGCCAGGACACTTCCAAGCAGCAGTGCTGTGGGAAGTACCTCTGCCAACAACCATCGAACACTGACAGGTTTGCCTTTGGTCCCCTCCTCAGACTAGAGAATCTCATCATGCTTTCACATACCTATTATAGGAGAGAAAAGCCAACAGAAAGAGTAGACAGGCAAGGACATCTGCTCTGCCTACTATACCTGTTACCTGAAAGGAAAAGAGACACACAGGTGTAAAAGCACATCTAAAAATGTTACAACACTCAGTGACTGCCTCAACAATCCATGCTCACTGCTACTATTTTAAGCTTTTGATCTTTCAGTGTTATCCTCCCTCAGCACAGCAAAATGTTACTTGGAAGGTGTACGATATGCTCAGTTTTGTCTGCTGCATTTCTTACTTGGTAAAACAAAAGAGTAAGCCAACAGTAAAGTCATTCTTTACTTAATAAAATATTTATAAAGTTACATAGAAAATGCCAATTTTAGGGATCTGTTTTAATTTTGTATAATAAGGCTTAGATGAGATATGTATCCAACTCCCAGTACTGAAATTTGTTAAAGAAAAAGATTTATAAAATAAGTAATATTTGAATGAACTTTATCACCAAAAAGGGATAGTGTAATAGAATTTCTTTCTCCTGAACAATCTGAGTTTGAGAGTTTTTTCTACATATTAATTAACAAAAGGGAAAAAAGGGAATACTGAAGAAGAATGGATAAACACTCTTTTTTACAGTTATTTCAATATCCTATTTCATAAACACCTAAAAATCACCCATAAAGCAGATACAAGGGCCTTTGAAATTTCGCCCCTTTTGAGATTACATAATTAAGTTATATTCAGAGCTCTGGCATTTATTTGAACATTTTAAAGTTCTGACCCAGACAAAAATAAATTCCAAGAGTGCCTCTTCTAAAACCTCCCTTAAAATATAAAGCTGTATTATTCAAAGGGAGCCTAGCTGATTAGTTCACACAACACAGCACAGGGAGTAACTCCAAAGCTTGTGGCTTTTTGTTATTAAGGTAATCTCTCCTCAAAAGTTCTCAGCCACAGGAGCTGTTTCCCTCCCTCATTTACAAAGGCTTGGAATGAGGGCAGTGTGATGTCAGTGGTATCTCAGCTAATGAGTGCATTTCTCTTTTACAGTGTGGAGAGCTGGACATTGCCTTTCCTTCTCAAAGACAGCAAGACTCCTTTTAGCTACAGAAGCGTCTCCTCGTGCTAACAGACTGCAGCTTTGGAATGACACTGTCTTTAAATGTTTCCTTAAAATGAACAGAAAGAGGTCCAATATGAACTGTTGTTCCATAAACTTATGCTGGTGTTCATTAACAACTTTTTTTCTGAAGATGATTCTCTGAGCTGTTAACTGAAATAAATATAAATTAATCCATGGGTCACATCACCTCTGTCTGAGGGAGCTCCTCCAGAATATACACCAATGCTCCCTTCACTTTTTCTCCCTAAAATTGATGGCTACAGGAGATGACTGAAGGCATGCAACAATACCCCAGCAGGAGGCACAGCCTCACTGAGGTCTCTGGTTTCAGAAGACTCACGACTGTCCGTTTATTCCCAGCATGGCTGATTAGGACCATCATTTGGAATTCAGTGCCAGAGCACAAAGACTGCAAGTATTAATACACTTTTTTCTTAATGACTCCTACGAATTATTTTAAATAGAGTACATTCTCACCTTTGCTCCCCCACAGCAAAAAAATCACAAGTACCACATTCTGTATGACTCAGAGGTTTCCTTAAAAAAAAAAAAATTAGAATTTTGAAGAACGAGTTTGTTTTTAGCTTTGGTGGCACATACTTACAGCCTCGGTGTGAATGGGATGCACAGCAAAGAACAGCGCCGTGACAAAAGCAAGTCGACAGTCCTTGAACACAGCCTTGTCACAAGTATACATCAGCACAACAGTCACCAGACAGTGTAAAATTACATTCACTGCGTGGAAATAGAAGGGGTTCATGCCAGCCAGCAATATGTTTAACCTGTAAAGGAAACAAAACAAAACCATTACTAGATTTGAGAGGTCTTGCAATAGCAAGACATTTTTCAAATACTCTAAATTATGCCTTTTGCCCCATTTGCAGCCATCTAATGTTAGTGCTATTAAACTAATTACTGAAAATAGCTCTAAATTTCTGGCTTATCTGATTAAAGAGAAACCATTTCCCAGTTTTTATTTTATGTGGTTGTGTTTGGCAACCTTCTTGACAGAGATGGGAGAGTCCTGTGCCCTCCCCGGCAGAGTTTACTGGAGTGAGACCATGCCTGTGCTTCCTTAGCAGGAAATCACTCTGGCCAACATCATGGCACTTGTCCTATTTCCCTGTTGGCACCTCCTGTGGTTCTGTTGGCCACGTGGCAGCTTTACAATATGGGTAGTTATTTTCTGCTCTAGAATAGATGCTTTTGCCCAGAACAGCCAAGACAAGGACTTAGTAAGGTGCTGGAGCATCTGCTTGGCATAACAGGGGCATTTATTCCCATTTAACTTTCAAAACAGTGTCACACACTGAAGGTTAAGCCTGTATTTAAATGCTTTACTGGCATAAAGAAGCTTGTCTAATAGTTCGCATCATTTTTATAAGGACATGGATGGCAAAGATAAGTTAGCTAACATCACCCTAGACTCAGTGAGACAATTAGGGTTCATTATTTGTGTCGACCATAAAAAAAAAATGTAACAAGCTGTTATGACATTTGTTTGACAGCGTGTATTAACACATTTTTCTAGTCACTGTTTTTTACAGCCAGCTTGCTTAACAGCTGCTGACAAGCTTTGCCTTACATGCAGTTGAAGATAATTCTCTTTAGTATTAACAACATCTGTACATTTAGACAAATATATACATATATACTCACAAAAATATAGACACATACACATGGTGTCTGTCTAGGGAAGACTCCATATACGAACAAGGAATCTGGAAAAACGTCCTTTAACTAATGTTGAAGGATATTTTTTAAACAAACAACAAGATAACCAGTGAAAAGAAGACTCAATCTAAATATTTTACATGCAGTTGTAAATATGCTATAGGGTCAATAACCCTTCCTGTTGTTACTAAGAGACTCCAGGTCTCCCGTGATAAGCACAATGCAGCAAGGCCATTGAGCTGTTGCTACTATAAAAAACACCTTAGGTTTTTTTGTGAGACAGAGGAGGTGTGAAGAGGTCTGTGGGATCCAGACAATTTTTTTTTTTTTATAAATAACTCCCTACATTTCTTATTCATAAGCAAGGAAGTGCTAGCTGTTCTGGGTTGAATTTTCCAGGCCAATCTAACTTTATCAGACTGAGAGTCTTACTTGTGCATTCCTGCTGTGCTCCCACTGGAGTGTTTGTGGAAGCAACAGATGAAACCCAGAGAGTTTGCAGAAAAGTGAGATTTTGGCATGACTTGACCTTTCCCTTTGAAGTATGGGTTGATGCAGTTACATTTTGACAAGACATCAGTCTGTGTGATTCAAGAATACATGAAGAGTTAGAGGTTTTTCTTTTTTTATCCGATTTCTCCTGCAAGCCACTTCAGGGCAGCAACATCCATCACTTTCCCTTATTTCTACCAGCACTGAATGACAAACCACAACAAATGGCAGTAACAGACATCGAGAGTTTCAGCTGCAAATACGCCGCAGCAGTGGGAACCCCCAGGCCTGAATCTTGTTTTCAGCACACTGAGGGGAGAAGGGGCAGCACAGGGCCACCCTGCCCTAACGGAGCCACAGTGCACTCCAAGACACCTGCAGATGTGCACGATGACAGGGACCCTCTGCAGGACACATTCTTTATACAAATGAATCATTTCTGGCTGCAAATCAGCTCGAGCACAGTCCACTGCTCTCCCTCAAATGCCAAAGTGTGATCTGGCAACGTTATTTCCAGAGAAAGCAGATGCCGGCAGGTGAGGACAAGTGCTCAGGATATCAGGTGATATGAACTCATGCACCAAAATGGGAGAGATCCTCATTTAGTTGACCAAGTTGGAGAACAAATCACTAAACCCAGGACATCTGACAATATTCTTGAAAAATCTATTATTAGTTTCCATGGATCACATCTGATCACGTCCCATCCTGCAAAACAGGTCTGCTGGCAGGAGAGGCAGAACTTTATAGGCAAGGGATCTTTGTGGCCCCATCAGGTTCCCCTATCCCAAAGGCCGGGTGTGCTCTTCACGCCCCTTCTAAGGGTGAACATCAAGTCAATGAGGCTTGTAAGCTGTGAGTTATCTGATGTAAATTATTAAAAACAGCTCTGTAAAAGCATCAGCCTCGAAGCTTGGCTGTTCCCCCATGCGTTCTTTAAATAAATAAAAAACAGCAGAACAAAACACAAGCATAATACCGCATTATTCAGGTAGCTCTTCCATTAAACAGCAAAATCAAACTGCAAGTATGTTTTAAATATCATCTTTGGTGGTCCATGAACACTAAAAGTGAGTGTATGCAGGTGCTATATTCACACCACTGCGTTTTGCTGCTAAAGCTCTTTGCCATAAGAAATTAGGCCACATGGCAATGAAGGAAACATTCTTTCATCCTGAAACAATCCCAGCAGAATGATGTTGAAACGTTAGCAGTGGTTAAATTTATTGTATGTCAAACGGGTGAGCAAATCTGAGTCTTCCAACAGCTCTAATCCAAGTCACAAGAACTTTGCAAAGCTCCCCAGCTCACACACCCATGGGGGAAAAAAGGCAGCCTGCTATGGAACGCCAAATTTGCTCCACCACAGAGGAACCGTGAAGGAACTTCTGGGCAAGGGAGCAGAAGGGGATAGGTAAATAAAAAATTACTTCTCCCCTCTTAATCTTTAATACCCTAACAGAGAGAGTCAGTCTTGTTTACTGGCAGCAGCATGCAGCAATTATACACAGCAGACGGTTCAGCAAACAAAGGAAGTGAAACAGAGATATGAATCTCAAAATTAAGGAAGAAGTGGTCTTTCTCCAACATAATGTTCATAAACAGAAGTTCTGGCAAGCAAAAACTGTACTCCACTGGAGGGAGGTGAGGGTGGTGTTGTCCTTATATTTCCCTACTTTTACTGCCCCACAAATGGGGAAAATTGTATCATGTGGGCTGGAAGACCTTACCCATTTCCGCATGAAGATCATAACCTCTGCCTGAGCTAAAGCACAACTTGTAAGATATGTCTTATGGTCTTGGTAGAGCACACAGTGAGGAGAGGAGATGCTTTGGGCTGGCCAGGTTGTTTGAACAGGCTGCTCCTCAAAAGAGAGATGTGTTAGCAAACTGCATCCTAAAGATTTGGGGCTGATCACAGCAAGTGACAACATTCCTACGAATAGAGACCCTTGAAAAAGGAGGCACGACCATCTCAGACAGGGAGGTCTTTCCTCAGAGGAGCCACCCATGAAACACTTGGAGAAGAGTTTTATTGCTTTAACATCTCTGCTGGAAGAGTCCCTGGAAGCAGAGATTCTGCAAAACCTCTGGCGAAATGGCAAATGGCAGTTCAAACGCAAAGGCCCTCAGAAGACCCAGAGGAAAGGAGAAAAGCACATGCACCAAAGAGAAGTCTCTCAATACTAGGTGACATTGACAGGTATCTTCTAATAGAGCTGACCAGCATCCCCCCAGCCACCACCAAAATAAAAACTGACTGCAGAAATCTCAGCATCTATCCCATGTCCCATTGGGGCAGAAAGGCTGCACTGAAACACGTATTGAAGCCAAGACTGACTATTTTTGTGCCCAAGTGTTGCAGCACGCGTGGCTCAGCATGTCACACCCAAGGCAGAGCACTGCCCAAACTACATGCCCACGCAGGAGGCACACCAAAATAGGAAATCCCTTGATTTTGTTAAGGCTAACGGATGTTTTCCAGGAACAGTGGAATAGTATAGCTTGCTTTGCCACCTGCGGTAGTTTTTCTACCATTCTGCTACCGTCCACTCTAGGAAAAGGAATTGCACAGCTTCGTTCTCAGAGACTTCCGCAGGCACCAGCTGTGGAAGGCTCACTGAGTAGAGCCTGTACGACAGCTCTCAAGAAGAAAGAAAATCATTCTACCCCTTTAAAGTAACCTCTATCAGCACCCTCAGATAACCACTCACCCTCCAGAGAAGTTATCAGACACAGACACATCCATTCTGGGTAAGCAATTCCCCACAAAGAGGGCCTGGAAATGGAGCGGGACTCAGTGACTTCATCCTCACAGACTCAGAACCAGAGGGGTATATGCTGCAAGAGCACAGGCTCACAGACAAATCCCATACATATCCAGTTACAGTATATAAGCACCAGCACCCCCCCAGGCTCTAATATAGTGCTTTTCATCCACTTGTACACATGAAGACTCATTCAACCTTTTTTAAGGCCTCTTATGATTTAATAATATTGTAAACCATAATTGGAGAGTTTCTCTTTTTATAGACTTTGTTATTATCCCTGGGCAGCTTTTGTTTAGTTTAATCTGTTTTATTATTTTCAAAAGATTAACAATGAAACACAACATGTTATGAAATAGAAATGCACAGGATAATAATGGTAATTTGTTATAGCAACTAACACTTAATGGAAAGTCTCAGAGCATCCCACACCTCATAAAACCCCCACAGGTTTTATAAAGGAAGGCTCACATGCAGATTTATATAAATTAATCTAATGTATAAGGATGGATTAAGTTTCCTGTGATGATCTTTTCCTGTTCAAATTGTGTGTTAAATATGGCAAACTTTATGCAAAGTAATATTCGCTTTCAGTGCATGGTGGAATCTCCTTATAAACTCCACAGATGCATGTACTGCGAGCCAGGAAAATGAGCATTCGCACTCCAAAAGAGGCGCAGCTGCACCAGTAGCAATAATGGTTAAAGCTGTATGTGGAAACAGCTCAAAGATTAATGAAAAACCTGTAGCAGTAAACAGAAAATAAGCCCCTTTGCAGTGGTGTTCGTGCAATGGCCAGTTTCCACCAGAAAGTGCAACAGCACTTTGTGCTGATTTGTGCTGATAATCTTCCCATAGTACAGTACAATGCCTAAGAATTAAATGGACAATAAGGCTTAAATGGTTTGGTCCTTGATTTGCTATAACGGCTGAGAAGACAGAGGCCGTATCAATTCTCAAGCTACAGCAATTCCCTCAGAGAACAGAAGTCATCACTTACAAGAGCACTAGTTAAGTGCAGGCATTCAAAGCAGGTTATTGCTTTCCAGCAGGGGTCGGAGAAGAAAACAGAAGTCACAATTAGACTGGAAAGAAGCAGCACCTTGAAAGTGGCAAATGTGCCACGGCAGAATTTGCTAGTGAAACCCTAGAAAGTGTGGTTTGGTGATCATTCCGGTGTTATGAATAACAAGAGCTCCACCCACACTGCTTTAGGTTTGCCTCCACAAGCAGCCTTGGAAAACTAGAGAAGAAAAGAATCCCGATGACGGCAAACAAACTGACAAACCGACAAACCAGGTGTCATTTTATCTAGATAGAGAACAAAACGCAGTTTGTCTTAAAAATTATTCTTAAGTAGCATCTCAGCAAAAACTGAGGAAACGAACACCTCATTAAACTCTTCAGCAGCCATCTGAGTGTGGAGAGAGAAAAGAATGAGACGTGATAAAAAAGCAAGATGGGACAGTCACTCATCAAGAAGAGAAAGCAATAGTAACCGACATCTAGTATCAAGTTATTAGTCCTAAAGACAGTATTTCCAGCTGGATGTAACAGTTCCTCACAAAATTTGAAGTAAGTTTGAAATAAGCTGAGGACCATGAGGGAAATGCCATTCTTACTTATAAAGAAGCAAAGAAAAAAGGGGGGGAAAAAAGGTATAGCAAGTGAAAAGAGAATAGCCTTTTTTTCTTTTCCCTTTCTTTCTTCCAGTCTGTGAGACAATAAAGAGAAAGCCCAAAAAGCAGTCAGAAACAGAGCGAGGAAATGCAGAGAAATGCCTTTAGCTAACCAGCAGCAGCCAGAGCACTTTATTTTCATGGACTCTAAAGAGTATTGACAAGGATGCTCCTATGGGTAAGAAGGCTGGTCAAAAGCTGAGCCTTTTAGGTAAAAGATGGCCAAAGAAAATTAAGGGTGACATTGGTGCAAATGGAACAGAATGCCCGATGAGAGAAAATCCCCAGGAATTGGTAGGTGTTAAATAGAGACAAGACACCACTGAAGCAAGCCGCAAAGATAAGCATGACTGCATTCACCTCAGCCAAGTCGTTCAGGAGAATCAGAGAACTCTTTCCCTCATAAAAGGCTTCTAATTCAAGATACAGGCAAATTTTATTCAAGACTGAGAAAATGGGAAGGCAGAATCCTGCATGCTTTGTACATACCTCTCCTACTGGGCAAATCCTCACCTCTGGGCTTGGCTGCAAGCAGCATGACAGCACGGACCCCCAGCCAGGTCTGCACCCCCCATGCCTGGGCAGGGAGCTTCCCCTAACCCTCCACACGAGTCCTATCCTCCTGCCAGGGAGTGAGAGCAACCCCAGAGAAACACAACCCAAACTTATGTCCATAAACATCAGGCACCTGCTACAAAAACTACATTTGTGAGGGAGACTGCTTGTGCACCTGGAAGTGGGGAAAAAAACCCCATGCGTTGAGGCACCAAGCTTTGGAAGAAACCTAAAATGGCAGCAAGGCATTCTGCTCTGAGTCAGAAGAAAAGCTTATGGGATTAGAGACGTGCCTGTATATTCCAGCTATAACACGACCAGTCTTACAAAAGCATCTGCTTTTCTTCACAAAGTCCACCTTGTCCAGTGTGGCTACACCAGTACTACATCAATTTCACGGCAGGTATGAGAGTAGCAGTGTATGACTGCACAGTATACAGAGAGTGACTGCCACAGCCTGCGTAGAAATAGTAGACTAAGCTGTACAAGAGAAATACTGGCACGATCTTAAACATTGTGATGTACAGAGTGAAGAAAATACTTGTGCACTGTGTATTTAACCTGACACATTATAGCTCCACTATATTACCCTGCAGTGTCAAGCTGTAATATAGCATTAAATCAATGACCAAGAAAATGTAAGGTCTTTTTTCCTTCCCCAGGTTGTTTTGGTTTTCTTAAGCTCCCTGTCCTTGAAACTTATGCCACTGATACAGCTGAAAGAACAGAAGGATCAGCTGTAAACAACTAGATAGATCAGAAGGCTGACAGTGAGTTATAGAATCAGTTCTCTCTTTGGCTATGTATTTACATCTAACCCAAGCTCACATTCACTTAAGGCTTTGAGGCTCTCGGTGCCAACCCAGAATACTGAGCCACTGCTGAAGGGCCCCGTTTACTTCCCAGGCAGGTATACACCCAAGCCATCACTGGCTAGCAGCCCCGGTGGGCAGATCTGGAAGGTTATCCCTTCTGCAGTCAGCACCTGAGCACAGCCCATACTTTTTAATTCCCCTCCCCCTTTTTTTTCCAGCTAGAGTACTAGTAGGATGGCTCTCTGCACAAATTGTGTGTCTACATCTTTTCTGGTGGGAGAGCTGCATTCCCTTTTGCAGTTTATTCCCCCTCCAGCTCCTCTCCTCCTGGGCCACCAGCAGCAGCTGGAGTGGGCACTCTTACACCCTTCCCACAGAGCCAAGCACATTCCTTCTGAACAGTCACTCCCACCTCCTTCAAGGAGGAGCAGCTATCTGCTGTGCTTCCCTGCCATGCCATCCTCCCAAGTCTTTGTCGGGGCCACACGTCCTAGATTTGTCACCGTCTTTTCCTTTTGTCCCTGGTGAGCTGTTACTTCAAGGCACATCCCTCACCAGCATCTGCCTCGGCACCACCACCGAGGCTGAGCACACAGGGCCTTCACTTCTCAGCCACCTGCAAAGCAGGAGGCTCATATCTGATTAAAAGTCTTTAAATCTTGGCATACAGGGGATTTGAAAGGCTTTGTTCTCACCTTTTTCTACCACTGTGCACCTTCACTGAGCTACTGACTATACCAAACCTTCATCACCTGTTTGCTTCTGGGTTGGAGAATCTATCTAAATGGGGATTTGGCAGACAGAAAGAGAAAGAGGGAGGGAGACAGCACTGAGGATTGCACCTTCTGCTACAGCAGCTGAGAAGCATTTCTGCAAAACCACTGGAAACAAGGAGTAACTTAAGTGCCACTGAGGGAATAAATGATTCAGTGAACTTCTGTTAGTGGAGGCAAGGTGTAAGACAGAAAGCACCCAGTTTAAATATAAAATCCTGAGTGAATTACAGAACTGGCAGTTCTTTTTTTTTTCCCTTTTTTTTCTACATCTCATCCTAACATTTTATAAGGAAGACACCAAAAAATAGTATCTTCTGAGTCCAAAAAGTTGCCTTCTTTAGAAAGAAGTATATTGAATCACGTCTTAGAGAAGAAAATAGCTGGAGGTAAACACCTCTAAGTGACAGCAGCTGGAGAAGAGAGCATGAAGTAAGTTTTTCTGAAGGACTAAGCAAAACCACTGCCTGCCATCTCAATTCCTGTGCAGATGAGGAGTTGTGCTAGACCTGTCACCTAACAGTTACCCAAGTGTAATAGGAATGCTTCTGAACCAACTCATTTAACATTGCTTTATTTTATAGAAGTCAAAGAGAAAAGGCAAGAGCAGTTCAAAGACACAAAGCAAACATCATTTAATTCAACAGTCCATAAGAAGGCTTTTTTCCCCTTCTGACGTTAACCCACAAAAAACAGTGCAGCAATTCTGTGAATATTTTAAGTTTTGCTTAATGGTTACAGTAACATGGGCCACTCTTCTTTTCCTCTGATCATTCATACTGTCAGATCCAGCGTGAATAGTGTCAAATACTTGAGCTCTCTTCACTGTTTGGCTCCAGAGCATTAGTCTCCTGGAATAAGGACTGTCACTTATGATTTCCAATTCATCAGGGACACCAAACTACTGTTACACAGTACCAGCAATGTCTGCTTCAGATTTTTCTGACAGATGGGTGATAAATTTTTTTAATTGAGATCATTCCAGGAATATGTGTCTTATATGTAGGATATGTTCAGCCTAATGAAAAGTCCACAGGGCATCTTGAGTCCTGCTTCTTAACTTTCACAGGCACAAAAGGCAGAAAAGAGACTGAGACAAAGTTTCTGTAGATTGATGAATCTGTAGATATAAATTTCAGCCCACCCTTCACATCTGTTCTGTACATGCAGTTTGGAGATCTCCCAGATTCTTTAATCTGTACAGCAAGATGCAAAACAAGCCTTTACAGATGAAAGTTTCATGCAAGAGAAGCAGAGCCACTAGGCTGACATAAAGATTCATGCTGCTATTAAAATGCCCTGGATTTGACCAAATTAGCACAACAACAAGATAAATTAAACAAAACAAGCAAAATAAAAACAATAAAGGTACCAGAATACTTTGGTCCTCTCTTCCCTCCTTGCACACATCACACAATTTTCTCAAGTATCCTAAATGGGTGGAGTAAGTTCTAACAAAAGTATTAGCAACATTTATTTCCATTCTGTTAGATACCAGTTTCTGCTGAGCTTTTTACAAGAATCAGGGTAAATCCTTTTTTCCTTCTGCGGGAAGGCAGAGAGCAACCAGCAACCTCCTGCTGGGCAAGGCAGGGGAGGATGGCTCAGGCAGGCAGAGCACGGCTCAGCCGCAGGTTCAGTGCCGCTCGCCAAAAGCTGCCCAAGGCTTCTTTGGAAGCGCTGGGTTTGGAGGAGTCACTCCACCCAGTTCTTAACATCTTCCTCTGACACCCTACTGGTAGAAATGAAATAGGAAGAAGGTGGAAACTGGAAGGCTGGAAGGATAATTGGGACACGGTGGAAATCTCCCTCTGCAGCCAGGGAAGATAAACGATTCTTTCCCTATTCCAAATGCGATGCCAAGTGGTGAACAAATGACTCTGCCTTTGACCCAATGTCTTGGCTCTATGTTTATTATAAGCATAGAGAATGAAATCTTGTTCATAAGATTAGTCTCACTTCCCTTCCAAAAAGGACTAGGCAGAGACAGCACTTCATCCTTTTTTGACACACACGCCCCTTTAAATAGCAAAGGCAAAGCCAGTTCAAATACATACAAATGGGAATTAGAACATTTAGTCTCCATTTTGTTATTAAAGTTTAACAACAAAACTTTTTTTTTCCTCTTTTGCTCATTAGCATCACAATCTCAATGCTGCAACCTGATCTAAGAGGCCAAGTCCAGCACTCCAGTGCTAATATTGCATGCAAGCAGGTCAGTTGTGATACACACAGGTTCACTCCCCTCTCCAATTAACCCCAGATGTATTGCTGGAGGAATGGATTAATTACACGGACCCCCCAGTTACAAGAGTTTGGCTGGACACACGATGGAGAAGGCACTCCGTGTGCACAACGCCAGCTCTGCCTGCAACTACCTACTCCCCCACTGTTCTTCACAGAAACATGCTGAGATCCCTGTCAAGGATAAGGTCCAAAATCTGTTCTAAAAATCCAGTTAACAACAATCTACTCAGTTTTCCTTTATCGGGAGCATGCCAGCCTGTACCCACCCAGCCCTGCTTCCCCAGACAGCCAACACTGATAGCTTTTGGCTCCAAGTCCACCTTTACAACTAAACAGCAGCAAGTGCTCTGTGGGAGTGCCAAAGGGATGTTCCATTTCCCAAAACTGCTCTTGCTTCACAGAAACACTCAATTTCCACATATTCGTGAAATTCTATTTATATATCCTGTGTGCTAATGAGTTACTCAGTCAGCAGAGTGAGCCAGGAACCGGTAACACATCCCCCTGGCAGACTTGCCAGTGTCCATGCCCTTTATTTCCAATGCCTGCCAGTTTGTAATGAGCATCTACCGATCACCGAGCGCTAGACATCACCCAGCCACACAACCGGCTCTTCAGCACAGCTCCCTGCAAACACACGTATCATTTCTAAACGCTAAAACGTGCTAAATATTCACCATCGTTAATGTTCCATCAGAATAAATTAAAAAGAGAACAAGCTAATGGAAAGAATGACAAACTGTATGGATAGTAACTGAGCTGATTTGCCACAAATTTTTCTCCTCGGGGAGAGGGGCCGGCGAAGGTTTTCTTTCTAGGATTAGCGAAGGTAGCTGTCACTTTGTTGCTGCTCAACTTCTCTTTATTCCTGTAAAACCGAAACTCCTCCTCGACAACTCTGCTCGGTACGCAGGGAAAGAACATCTGAAGCAGGGAGGCTGCAACTCCGTGACTGACGCGGGAGGCTGGCAGCTGCCAGGAGGGATGCACGGAACGGCGCGGTACCCGCGGGGCTGACCCCTCCACTTAGCGCTAAGAACAAAGGTAGGGATGACTATGGGTCTGCTTCAAAACACAAGGCGGGAAGTTTCTGGCACGATCACTCAACTGCGGAGAAAAGGTACTCCAGATTAAGCACAGGAAGAACTCACGGGAAATTCATGTGAGCACCTTCCCGAGTCAAAAGCGCTTTCCGAAACGCTCCGTTTTCCCTTTTATCCCCCCGGCAGCCCGGGGAAGAGGCGGCACCTGCTCCCAAACGGCCGGGAAAGCGGGGCACTTGCCGGGAGAGCGGCGGTCTCCCCCGGAGCGGCGCCTCATCGCTCCTTTCTCCAGCAAACTTGCCCCGGGCCGAGCCGCGGGACCGCGCCGGCGGCTGAG
>WEIT01027536.1:184845-214656 GCA_013389985.1 Dryoscopus gambensis
TGCGGGGCGCGGAGCGCAGTCCCGCTGCCGCGGTCGGGTCGCCGCTGTCCCTGCTCTCCCGGGAGACGGGTGCAGGGCTCTCCTGCCGCCTGGTGCCAGTGCCTGCTCCGACCTCCGCGGGCAGCCCCCTCCGCAGCTCTCCTGTGGACCATGCTCACCTGTGCAGTGACAGCACCCCAGCCGGCTCCACGGCACTCACGCTGCTTCACAGCATCCACAGCGTGCATGCTGATCCGGTATCGATGCTGCTGCACCGCATCCACGCTGCTCCACGGCACCAGTGCTGGCCCACGTCCTCCACGCTGCAGCGTCGGCTGTGCCAAACAGCCCCTCACTGTGTCCTGCTGGAGGGAAAGGCATTTTGGTGCCACAGAACTTGTTTTCTCTGCTATAGTCCATTTCCTGTCCTTATTCCAAAATCTTTTGAGAGCTGCAGAGTGTCCATACCCTCCCACAGATCACCTTTCTTGTGTTAGTGACAAGCCTCAAAAACTTCAAGAAAGGCTATGGTCAGATCACCTACTCACCCATGCATGAAAACTACGTAGTTGTAGATTTTTCAAAAACCAGAAAAACAAGGACTCTATTAATGGGGGTTTGCCCTTTAAAGAAAACCTTCTGCTTATAACCAAACAAAGCAATAACACTGCTTGGCAAAGAGGCTTTGATTCAATAGGTGAATGAACATACTTTGAATTTGTTCTTGAGAAAAGATACACTGAGCAGGGCTCACCAGCAGCCTGTGCAGTTCCAAGCTGCTCCCTGCGTGTGCGTGTGAGCGTGCCTGCTTGCGTGTGGGAAAAAGAAGGGAGAGGAAGCCTTGGAAAGTTCATGCAGGCTGTCCGGGGCAAGCCCGCTCCAGGAATGCTTTTTCCCCCAGCATATTTGGCACTTCGAGTGATCTGGTATTTTCCAAGTGCAGCAGAACAGGCTTTTCAGATGCACTTTTGTTATAGCTAAAAATAACAGTTAACTCTGACTAGGACAGAGTGTTTATATCCGGGACAGAAGGAAACTCCACCAGAATCAGAGCCATAAATTCAACTTTCTCTTTAAGTGGCTGATGTCATTTAGGCAGTTAGCTGCATGGAGCTTTCATCAGCAGTGGGAGACCACTCATGATAGTGTGTTGGTCTTCTTTTTCACCAAAGTTTCAGAGCGTAGGCATGCAAAGCTAGAGTCCAAGGTCAATGCATGGGCACAGGAAGAGAAACAGCCTGGTATCCAGAGGCACTCAAGTACCAGAGCCCACAAGGGCCCAGCAGCTCTGGAAATAACCTCACTATTGCACACGTGCGTAAGAGGTGGAATCAGGACTTTTGTTGACATAAATTAAAATAGTGTTGGGGGGGGGGGGGGGTAGAGAGGAATGGACTGTAATGTTGATGAAAGCAAAAACAATGTGTAAGATTTAAAGGCTTAAATTGCCTTACAGTAGGCTGCAGGTAATATTTGAAATTCTAAGTTACTCAACTGAACAAAATGTGCAATCCCCTAGCCCAGCTGGGCCTCAGCAGGCTGTCCCTCCCAGCAAGACCCCCGTACCTCTGGTCCTTCACCTCCAGGGATCAGAGTCCTCACAGCCTTTCTCATCAGTGTCTTGCAGCCTTCTGTTGTTCTCCATCATCACAGGTTGGGGGCAGCCCACTGACCAGCCTGCTCCTGCCACAAAACAGGGCCCAGGGCTGCCATCAGGCAACTTGGCACGGGACCAGGGACAGGTCTCTCCATTTCTTATCCAGGACTGTGGTACATGTCCCTGCTGTGTCACAAGCCCTGCTGTCCACTCCTTCAGCTTAAGTAGTTCTTTACAAAAAGCCCACAAAAAATGCAGAGTTCTAAACCAGTAAATGATGAAGAGGTGATAGAAAATAGTTTTCCCATTAAGGAATTTCCTGTCAATATCTTCTGACAGTATCATACACAGCCATCTAACATCACATAGTACAACCGGCACACTCTATGGAATAAATAACATTGCTTCTCATACAGATCTACAATATCCTGCTCTCTTCCATAAACCACCATGCTCCATTAACACCAAGAAGAGAGAGATGGCAGTCCTGACCCACTCAAGACTCCTCCTCCTCATACTCTTTAGGAGGGCACCTACACTGGCCATTCGCTTTCATCTGGCACAGAGACCTAGACTTTGCAATGGAGAACAACCCTATTTATTTTTAAACGGTTTTCTTATGTGCTCATTGAAATGTTGCGCATAACACTGATTTGCCAAGTCCTTATATGACAAGAAAATCTATTCTCACTTCTCCAAGACAGACTAGGTTTTTCCTTTCTTCCCTCAAGCAAACATCAGCAAGAGACTAAGAAATGCTCCAGCCAGCCATTGAGGTAGACCTCCTGTTCTTCACACCAAGACCTGCAAACACATCCTCTTCTACTTTCTCCACAAAGGGAAACATTACCTTGTCATGCAGCAGTCACCATCACAGATTGAATTCAAGATGTTGTCTGTTGCTAGAAGTCCTGTCCACCTATAATAAAACTAACAGCAAAAAGAATTCAGAGAGCAGAAGAACAAATACTGAACACTGCTGTATTCTGGATGTCAGATCTGCACATGCATATGCAGGCATAGACACAGAGGAAGAGGGAAGAGAGAGAGAAGGAAGAGAATACAGCGATGGGATGATTTGCTCCAAAGTTGCTTTGCCACTTCCAAAAAAATGTTATCTAATAAGAAGTATTTCCTCCTTCTGCAAGCCTTGGTTCTTTCTCTAACTAAAGTAGCCAAGTCATCGCTTCTGAAATGTGAAGCCAAATAGCTTCTCAGAAAAGCCAAGCTGAGTTCTGGAATTGTGTGTAGTTGAAGTACTCCAGCTATTTGCCTGCTTCCTTGTATTTCAATCACAAGTTTTGTGCCAGCTATATAAAAAAGATTAACAAATGGCTGTTAAAACTAGAGACCTTGAAACTAATTATGTGCGATGCTCAAAAAAATCCTTGCTCTGCTAATTGAGCAGAGCTTGTTACTTCTAAAGCAGGAAAGTTTAGCCTCCACTTGGAGTAAAACATACGGCAGCATATGCAAGGCAAGAGACACATTTGAGCAGATACTCTTCAAAGGGTTGAGGACTGATTGATCTGTTATTATCTGACAATTGCAACTGCTCAAAGGCAGAGAGAAACTGCAAATGTTTTGAGTTTCGAGCTTAAACCTGGAGTTCTGAAGAGTTTAGCTTTGCATTGACTGATTAAAGTATAAGAATGCAGTAAATACAATTTAAAAGTTAAATTACCATATGGTCATAGCTAGAGGTAAATTTCAAAAGTAGCACATGTAAATAGTTTCTTGCTGTCTGAGCAAATAATTTTACATTTAAACTAAGTCATTTGGTAACTGGTCCAATTGATTTCTGCTTGTAGTCAGTTACTGCAATTCATTTCAGTTGCCCCGGGATGAAACTCCATATCTGACATGCATAGAATCTTCAGTGGATACAGATTATGTTCCTATGGTTAAAAACAAATCAAGTTTGGCATCTTAGATCCAGTGTGCTGCCTGTGCTGGAAGAGCTTTGGAGAGACAGAGAGAAATCCATGTGGGCCTGAACCCCTCCAAGGAGTTCAGTGCAGGCATTATTCTGTTTAGTCAAGTGGGCTTTGCACTTTGGAGTAACTGGGAGCACTGCAACAGTGAAAGGCTGTACTGAGATTAGCTGGAAAAATCCTGATTATGATCCTTTTTCCTTGTTACCAAATTGCTTCTAGGTCTATGCAGGTGACAGAAAGTTTCTCTTTGGTGAATTCTTCCTAAAGCCCAGTGAAAGTTCCTATGTTTTTGCTTTCACTTTCAGCTGTGGCCAAGAGCCAGAACAAGCAGGAGAGGAAAACTTAGTACCTTGGTTCTGTGATCCTTAGGAGATGAAGAAATCCAATATCCTCAGGATGACCTCTCCTTTTCAAAGGGGATATAGTATTTCAAGTTCAGCCCACAACCCCCTAATAAGCCTTCTCACCATGGCAGTCACAGACTGTGCTAAATATTAGTCCTGAAAATTCAAACCCATCAGTATTTACAAAGTGATATCAACAGAAGATAGCACATGGTAAGCACTGCTTGGTGGCTCCTCATGGATGCTCATTTCCCACCCCTGACACAGATGGCAAGTAACACAGAATCCTCTGTGACCCATTTTCACATCCATTTGTCACCTGTTTCATATGCTTGTGCAAAATGAGAGATTTCAAGCTCAGAAAAAGCTTGCCATAGTTGTTACTGGATTAGAGGGAATCTCTTTTTCGGCTCATACAACAAATGCTTTTTCTGCCTTTGAAGAGACCTGAGTTAAGCCTTGGTCTATGGGCAGGACTGTACAGAGTCTTTGAGCTCCCGCAGTGGATGGAACATCCATGATTTGACACTCTGCCAGCGAATGGTAGAGTGACTTGGGTTATGAAATCTCAGTTTAAAGGTCAGGGACAATACAAAGATGAGACAAGCCCCAGTAATGAGAATAACTGGATCCTTCATCTACTGAGAGGAGGCAGACTACGGCATAGGCAGATGAGATTGCCCTCTCCAGCACATTCACTCATCAGCTGAGGAGATCTGTACTCCATTTTTGTGTGCATGATTTGGGTGTCCCGAACACCAGGATGAAATGGGGAGTGGAGGAGGAAAAGCATTTTTCTTTCCTTATTGAGCATGGATCTGCACTTTTCCTCTGCTGGAAGCATTGCAGGAACTTCCCAAAGCCGAAGAAAGTCCTCAGCCTTGCCCTTGCCTGACAGATCTTTTTTATTGCAGCAGAGCAAGGGAAAAGTGCAGGCAATAGGGCTTGAGTCATAAGAGTTATCGCTTGTAACAGTCATCTATTTATTGCTGATTAACTACAAGACACTTTAAGCTGAATTTTTATGCACTTCATGGAAATCAGTTAATGACTCAGAACCACAAAAATTAAAAAGGGAAAACCCAACCCAAGATAGGCGAACTACTGGATAAGCAAATGCGGGATTCTTAAATTACCCAACGTTTTTTGCACTTACGTTGCGTAGCCCTGGATGACATTTTCACTCTTCCTGGAACACTGTTTCTGGTTACAAGCAGAATGTGTGTGAGGCTGTTTAAAGAAAATCCTGCTAGAGAGAAGTTGCTTTAAAAGGATAACTTTTCGCAAGAAATGGACATTAGTAACTCAGACACCATGTGCTTCCCACAAGGCTGTGCAGGGACACCTGTATGTTGTCATGCGGCTGTGAAGTTGGATGCTGAGCCGCTGAAGTCAAATGCGGGGTAAGAAACTCTAATCAATATTTAGTGGTTGGGATCCATATTTCTCCTGTAGGGAGACACTGGATTTGGAAGATGAATCTGATTTTGGTGAGATAAAGGAGGCATTTTCAACTTGGACTGTACTGAAACAGTTCGTTTGACCCTATACTCAGGCTTCAGAGTTGGCTGTGGGTTCCCCCGTGCACTTGTCTCTTGAAAGTCCATATGTCAAAACAAAAACAGAGGTTAAAGACCCCCAGTCTACTCCCTATTCAGATTCAGTTGGTTTTGTTTTCTGCAAATCTCTGAGCCGAAATGAAGCAGCAGTTCTCTCCCAAAAGTAACTGATTTATACAAAAGATCTTCTGGCATCCCTACATTCGATTGAATTGCATTCACTGCAAAAGGTCTGATAAAATCAGACTGTTGGATAAAATCAGGAAATCTCTACATTTATTCTCTGATTACCGAGCAAGCTCAATTTCATCATGGTGAAGTAGAAGCCAGTGGTTGCAATTACCTTTCTTTCTTTTCATCCATTTTTTAATATTTGGGTTTAGGATGGAAAAATTACAAATTAATAAATCTGCACCAAGTCCAGTCAAGACTCTCTGTAATAATATTATTCATATCTCTCTTATTAGCAACAGCTGGAATAAATTTTAGCACAAATATTAAAATCTATATTGTAGAATAAGCCACATGGAGTCACTGTAATTTGAGGAGGGTGAAAGTTTCCATAAAAGCTACTGCAAAAGGAATATGACATCTTTTTTTTCGGGTTACTTCTTCAGATTTTATTTTTGCAAGCAGCTATAGTTTTATTTTACAATAAAATAAACTTAACTTCAAATAAGCTTGACTGTCTAGTGCTCATGTTGAACAAACACTCCAGATAAAACAATGCATCAGTCATTCACTCTGGGCTCTGCTTCTGCTCGCTGGTTCTCTCACACTGAGGTGTACTGAGGAGCTCTGGCTGTGTTAAAGCAAAGGTGAGTCCTCAAGCACAGTCACAACAACCTAAGCCAGCTATGCTGGCTGGGGAGCTATCCCACCAGTCAGCTTTTGACTGGTTCTGTCCCCGCTGTTTTCCCAAAGCTTTTGAGAAATTAACAGCCATCCAATAAATCAGTTAAAAATCAAAGCAGTAAAACCCTGTACAGCTTCTCGGAGGAAACAATTTGAAAGCCTGATTGAGAGGGCCAGCATCAGGAGGAAGCAGGATGGAGAAGGAGGCAGCTGGGAATGATTGGAGTAGCTTTTCTGTGTTCCCTTCTCCCTCTCCGTTGTTTCCACAGACCATGCACCTAAGTGACCCTCAAATTGGTAGTAGAATAAAAGGATCACTCCCCAGTGATCCCTGCTCTTCAGCACTCATCTGCACTCCTGTAAGTCTGCTGCGGACAGGTAAAATATGTTGTAATACTCAAGGAATTTTTAATAAAAACATTAAGCCCGTTCTGAATGGAAGTGATTATCTAGATGTGGAAGCACCAGAAGGAGCAGCAGAAGTGCTGTGAGAATGGTAGGTGCAGATGACACCTGGAGCATCAAGATGCCAGCACATCTATGTGCAGCTTATCAGGACCCCCCTAAACTGTAAACGGAGTGAAACAGAGGACAGACTATAGACCAAAGCCCTAAAGAAGTGATGACAGGCAGAAAACAACAGGCTTAGAGCCATCAAACACCCAGACAATGAGAGAAAAATAAATTGTAATCTGTGGAGGGAACAGGATGAAGAACACATGAGGGTGTGAGAGCATGTGCAAATCCTGGGTTTTTTTGGCTAAAATCGCCTTTCCCTCTTCCATTAGCTCACATTGAGATTTGTTACATTGTTACTGCAGAGTTCAGGGGCTACAAATAGGGCAATGAAAAGAATTATGAGCCATGTGCTATAGCAATACTTACACACCTTTTATCCAAGTGGATGCCAACTCTTGGCTCTCCTGAAACGCTCTGTGACTTTCCCCAGTTTTCCCTAAGACAAGTGCACACTTATGAGCTCAGGGCTTCCAGCTCCTCCTGCCAATGGGGACTGCAGGGCTCCCTCCTTTCAGAGTCTCTCCAAGGAGATGAGTCTCCCTTACTTTCTTATGCCCACTCACACTCTCTTCATCTGTTTCAGATAATTTCTCCTGCCTGATTCCACTCCAGCTTTCTTCTCAGTCAGTAGAACTTCTAACCTTTGCATTTCTATTGCTAAACATTTTAAAAAACAAGATACTGAGCTTTGCTGGTTTAGAGCTTACAACATTTCCCATGGCTTCAGCCCAGAGCCCAAAGCCATCTGCAGTTCAGCTGAGACACCCCTAGGATCCCTCAATAGGAGTCTGGAAGCTTTCCGGACAACATTTGGGGCCTGGAAGGCATAGAAACCAAAACAAGTCACAGTTTGGGACCAAATCTAGCAAACTCAGTGTTATCGAACCTGCTTGGCAACACCTCTCTGCAGGGTTTTCTGTCACCTCTAGTAGACCACTCCTAGCACATTACACCTGCCCCTTTCTTCCATCCTTGGGACATCACCTCAAATTCAGGGGCCTGTCTCAGGTTCATCTGACCTCCCGGACACATCCTAGGTCCTTCTTAGTTTTTCCTGTGTGCTGTCCAGAGGCTTCCAGAGATGCTTCATGCACATCTTAACTACTGCAGAGTTCATGCAAGAGTTATGTTCCTCGGGCACAAGGCAACCTTTTCTTTTGCAGATTAGAGGTCACGTACACTGAGACAGAGCTGCCCTGGAAGCTGCTTCAGAATAATGGGTGATTCTCTGTAAGACCTAAGGATTTTTGTGACCCTCATCAATATCACCTTCTCAGGGCAAAAAGGCCAACACTCTCCAGTATAAACAAAAAAGATAATAATAGCAAACAAACTATCCTACCAAACCACAGTACACCTCTGTACTCTTAGTCCTTCCTTGGGAAAAGACAGAGAGAAAGAAATTAATTACCTGAGAGCCAATTTCATTTGTATCACTGCTGCTTAAACAGACCTCTGGTAAAAAGGGTAAAAACACACAAAAATGAATACTTTCATGAAGGAAAGGACTGGAGAGGAGCCCAAAGGAAAACTCAGGCACAGCCCAACTTGAAAGAAGTGCTGCAGAGATCCACGCTTTGTAATTTGGGCCTGTTTCTTGTTATCTCTGTACTTACATACCTTGACAATTGTGAAGAAGAGAAAAATCATAAAGATGGGGGTTAGTCTCTTTTTGGCATGAGGCTGGTGTCTGCCATGGGAAATTAATCCATGCTAAGCTGCAGTAAGCTGAGCTGCTGAGTTTGAATTCGTGTCACTGAGACCACTTACACTCACCACTGGTCTATAAACTCTTATTAGTCAGACCTGACAGTGGGTGACATCTTGATGAAAGGAATAGCCTATGGATCACCATCCATTCAGTAACAGTTTACAACAATGATTTTAAATGAGCTAGTTTTCCAAAGATCACACACCAAAATATTTTGGCGAGATAAATAAAGTGATACCGGTGGATTTTTTTTTTTTTTTTTAAAAAGGGGTTAGAAGGTCCCAGAGTTCTTTGTCACTGAAATAACCACATGTGTCAGCTAAATTGGCAGAGCTATTATATTTAGCTTCTAGAAAGGGTTCCTTAGATGTTGAGGTCTTGGATACCTCCCAAAAGATTTGCTCTCTGGACAGTTGAAGCAAAATAAAATTAGAGGGGGAAAGTAGTTCACAGCCACAGCTAGTGTTTTCACTTTTTCTGAATATCACGTGGTATGAAATGTTGATGAGAAAAGATGGACGTATGCGGGGTGACTTGAGAGGAATCTCATTTCCTTCATAAAATTTTGCAAGATTTTCTCTGTCTCTCCACTGGCCACCTTGATGTTGTTGCCTTTTGGAGGCCAATATGATCCTCCCTATGAGAAAAAGATATCCCAAGGCATTTCCTTTTTTTCTTTTGCAAGACGCAGACAGAGGATTCCACTAAATTTTTTAATTTATTTAACTGGCTTCTAATTCTCCAGGCTCCTGTCATGCCAAAAACCATGCCACTGATGAATGACAGGGCCCTGGTAGGTTTTGCTGCGGTGTAATGTGAGCTCCCAGGGATGGAAACAATAAAACACAATTTTCTGAGAAATGGGGTTTTGCAAGAGACTGCTAGCTCTGACTTCACCACACCCTTTCATTTTGTTAGCTCCAGTTCGGCAAGTTGCTGCTGGATTTTGTTACATTTTCTATCATTATGAGCTGTCTGTTCACAGAAGTAGGAGAGAATCCTCCAGGTAGCTCAAGGTCATTTAGGAAGATAGCTGATGGGTGCCGTGCTGGGGGCTTGCTCTGCCTGTATGGGAGCCAGGGTATGGGCTGTGGCACGACACGGCCAAGGCTCACACAGCACAGTTCCTAAGACAGGATTTCACAGGAGTCAGAAGGCAGCCTCTCACCTCCCACATTGACCTTCTTTGGAGCTGCCCTGCACTGGAAATCCTCTTTCTTTCCAGTTATCTACAGATTTTCAGAGGACCGTGGGTTGAAAAGGAGAAAGAAACAAACAGTAGAGTTAATCTTTCAGCGATCATTGTCACATGCTGGTTTTGGAAACCAAGTGACAAGATGTTCACAATTCGGCTCACTGTCACTAACACGGTCGAGTTGTCCTGGAAGAGAAGCTTCCTCAGAACTCAATACTGATTCCTTGGCTTTCTACATAAACCCAATCAGATGTGACTCATTCCTGCAGAATATCCTCCTCAACATCCAGGCAAAGACAGCAATAACTATTTTTGCCCTGTCAGGCTGCCTGCAAGTAATCTAATCGGATCTGGAACATTATAATTCATAATGAATTGGTCCATCTAGCTGCAAGTGTCACTAAGCAACTGCAACAGCAAGCCTCCAACTTTGGTCACCACCCTACCAGCTGTGCCAGCCTGGTCTCCCAGCTGTGCCACCAGCAGCACAGACACCGACCTCTCAACAGGACTGTAGTTACAGGTCCCAGGAGTGCCAGCTATTTCTCTGCCCTGGCCAAGCACAACTACAGTGCACAGCAGAGGCTGGAACAAGGCTTTCCCCAGCCTTTGTGAAGTTTTCATACAGACTTTTTCAGTCTTTGCATTCCAGGATTTTGAGATGGGAGTGAGGCAAGACTTGCTTGGGAGGCAAAATCCTGAGCTATTCCCACTAAAATCCGGTGCCCTCCTGCTGCTGACCTCAGGACAAGATTAACTGCCAGTCAACCCTAGAGCAAAATCCCTGTGGGAATAGAATAGGACTGTCACTTCTCTATAGCATCTTGAAGCAGCCTGTGCTTGTGTCAGAGTCTGCAAAGCAGGAATGCATCTGCCCTTACAGCGACAGCATAGGGGATTTTGTTTTGGTTTTGAATAAAATATTGATAGGATAAAGGCAACTGTGGGGGACAGGTCAAACTCAGCTAATGAAAAAAACCAGACCCAGTCTTCATCCTGTTTTATTGCTTGCTAATAGAGTAGTGTTTAGCAATGGCTTGTGTGCTGTAAGGCTCAGGGTTATCAGCAGACTGACTGCAGAGTGCTAGTTAGAATTCAGCCTGCATCTGGGACTGTAATCTGGCAATTTAAACGAAAACATGTACTCTGCATAGGTGCATGACATAGACTATTACTATCATTAATACAGCAATAGTCATAATAAATCACATATTGAGTGTGTTTGTTATTGCAAGGAAAACTTAATTATAATTTCCAAGCTGGCAGCATTTGATTTACTTTTGGCTATCTGTATAATTAGTTTCCAAGTTAGAACTGCAAAATCTCTGTCTTGGTGGTGTTAGGAGGTATGGAGTTACAGCTGCAGCCATCGCTCTGGCAAAGATAGCTTTCCCTTGAGAATATTAATTTTTCACACAAAAATAATACTCAAGTAAAATTCCCCTAGAAAGGGGGACTGCTTGGAAGGCGCCTCTCAGGTAGCCTCCCCTCGCACTGCTGAGCTGTTTTTGGTACAAGGAGCTCTCTAGTGTCCAGCTGTAATAGTGCAGCTCGGGAAGAGGATGCCGTGAGCACACAACCTGACCCAACACGTGTGCCAATGGAAGGCCCGGGTCTCGTTTAGGTACCCAGTGCTACTGTGCAATGTGAGAAGTGCTACTTAACATCACTGTCGTTCAAACACAGTACTCAAAAGTTTTCAGGCTCAGCACAGAGGTCTCCCTCATTCCCACCAATCTTTCTCTGTTCTTTAAATGAACTTCTGCTGCACTGATGAAGTGGCTCCTGCTCAGTGGGGAGAGGATGTATGTAGATGTCTGTCTGCATTCAGGCCATGGAAAAAAAGGTTTAAACTTTTACTGTGTTCCCACTAGGGAGAGCAAAGTGCCTGCTGTTTGTGAGTCTAAGGCCACATGCTCATACTGGCTTGAGGTAGTCTATTTGGTATGAGTGACTGCCTAATTGCAACCCTTGACTTTTCATTTATGCACCTGATTATGTGCAATTGTCTCAAGCCAGACAAAACATGCCCATGATCGCTAACCCTAGAAAGAAAATTTCAAAATATGTGTGGATAGTGGTGTCCAAAGGCAGATCACTTCTCTGTGTTTCTAAAGCGAAGACCTTAGCATTTTAATTTGCAGTTGTGCAGGTTTGAGCACATGCTAGAATAATAATATATTGTCTTCACACTGCTTTTAATGCTTGCATTTTGTTTTTTCAACACATTAGTGATGAACTCTATAATGTTGATAAAAATGGATTAAAAATCTATTTGGTTATCACTGGGTATCACAGATGGAGAATAATGACTTGACAAATTGGCAAACTGAGATTATCTGCAAATATTATGAGAGGTGCCTGAAGCGCTTATAAAATACACCATCATTTTTAACAGCATTTTGCTCCTGTGGCACCTCCCTTGTGGGTTCTGTGGTTTAACAATGCAAAAAATGATGCCAGAGTTGAAGCTTTGCCACTGAAAAGCACCATCTTGTGCTTCCTATGCTCTGCTGCCCACAGCAAGGTTTATTCCACAGTAGAAAATAAATTAAGATGTAATAATTAACTAAATGTGTTTCAAAGGCAAGAAATCCCACACAGGGCTAAGATGCGCACCTTTAATCACTGCAAACGAAATGATGGTGGCTTTCCTGTAAGTCACTGCAGGCCAGAGGTTCCAACCTTTTGCCTTCAGATGGGTTTGCAGCAGGTTTTTCTTTTCCTGCTATTGACCTTCCCTGTCTGAGCTCAGCTTGCAGAGAATCCATAGTTCTCGAAGCTGGAAAACAATTTCAACAATATAAGCCAGAAACAACAAAGAATCCTGCCAGATTCAGGTCAGTCACGACAATAATTGTTTTTTCTCCACTTAGCATTTTAGCTCAGTATTAAGGTGATCATTCTTGATAAATGCAAGACCTATCATTACATAATTATGTCCAAGCACCCTGTGGAATATCTGGCATGTGGCAGTCCATTTTCCCCTAATTTTTGAAACCTGCAGGCATGGTGGCAATGGTTTTCGCATTTTCAAAGCACTTCTTTTTTTTTTTTTTTAGACCAGATAATTAAAGGAGGGGTTTGCCTCCTCAGAAAACTTTTTGTAAAAACATCCTCTGATGGTTAATCTCAAAAATTTGGGTTCCTTTTTCCTCAAGAATTAGGTTAAAAGCAACTGTTAAGACCTTCTTATCCAAACTCCTGTGTAATGCAGGGTGCAGGTTTTCTGCAAAGTCCATGACTAATTTCAGTTTTATTTGCAGTGTTGCAGCACAGAGAGCCCTCCCTCCCTGCTGATTGAATTCAGTCTCCCTCAATTGAATTCAATTGCTATTGAATTCAAGAGAACTGGACCAGAGCGTTAGAAAAAAAGAGCAGTTCCTGGAGTCCCAGCACCATTTGTTAGGTAGGACTTGGTGTTTTACACTCTGTCACGTTTGAAAATGATAAACTAGAAGATGTGTCAGATGTGTTTTAACAAGAAGAATAAAATCTGTAATTCAAGACAGCACAGAAAGCACCTGGTTTTATGCTTCGTTTCCATTTTAAAAAATAGAAGAGGCTCAGAGAAGCATCTGCTGAGCTTCTGAATGGGTTTGGATCAGCTGCAAGTGCCCATCTGCCAAAGGCAAGTCCAACTCAGACATGAAACCAGGCAAATCTCAGTGAGGCTGGGTCAGTTTCACAGTTACATCCCAAACCCATAGCAAATCTGGATTGGTGGCAAATGGATCTGACCAAAAAAAAAAAAAAGGCAGAAGCTTTGCATGTCCTTCATAAAATGAGATTCCTAAATATCAGACAGTTGCAGAAAGGACTTAGCCATTTGGGGGTTCATTTCTGTCTTTCTCTGTTTTTATTGATGCAGAATTATGGAAATCTCCATCTGATAAAGATTTTCAAGTGCAGAAGAATATTATTGTCCCATGAATAGTTCCAGTCCTGTAAGGTAGGTATGTAGCTAATGTAAAACTTCAGACTCTGGGGTGCCCACAGCATCTACCTGAGCTCACTGAGCTACAGCCTGAGGGCACAACAATTTCACTGGAATCTCCAAGAGCAAATCAGAATTTTTGGACTGCCACTGATTGTATAGAAGAAATGTCTTTAATTGGTTGGTATAGAGGGCCTCCTGAAAAAAAGTTACTTGTAGTAAAGAAAGAATAAGAAGTGCTCACCTTGCTCTCAGCTAAGCTGTGAGATTTTACTCTCCTCAGCAGGGAGAAGTGGCAAACTGATGAAGGAACAAACGTGGTAAGTCTGGAACCACTTCTGATCTGCCACAAGAAGCATGGATCAGCCAGACCTGGCAAAAGCCAAGTTACGCGTCATTTCCCAGGGAATAATAAGTAGACATCCACCTGTAGCACCCATAGACACCCAGCAGAGTCTAGGCAGAGTCCCAGGACCCAAATCTGAACCACTGCAAGTGAAACCATCACGAGGAGCAAGAGTCTTGTGGGCTTGAGTTGACATTGCTAAACGCAGCTCCTGCTGCCCCTGAACTCACCATCCCCCCTCACCACGGCTGCTCACTGAAGGCACTGAACGGTGCAGCCATGGCTTCAGAGCTGGCTTCGTCTCTGCTGCTGCGACAGAGCTGTCTTGCAGAGCCTTGCAAGGTGTCTCTGCCCAACACTTCCCACGGCTTCTCTTCCCAGGGTGACAAATCCCTGCAGATCCGTAACAACTGCCTTTGCCCTAAGCGACAGTGATGCTTTTGAAACAGGCTCTAAGCTCCTTTTACACTCTCATCCCAATTCAGAGCTGTGCACATAACATGTAAACAACATTAGCAAATCCTAAAACAAGTGCAGATGCTTTATCATCTTTAATAGCTAGGAAGCCACTTCATAGAGTGAGATAAATGTGAATTGGTCTGCTCAGACCACAGCTTTGGAGAAGAAGTTCACAGGTTTAAAAACTCAATTTCTACTTAAAAACTAAATAACCATAATAATTTATTTTGAAAAATAATAATTCAACTAGCTAGCTGACAAGTTCTCTGAAGAACTGTGAAAGCTTTCCTTTGCCAACAAGCTAGACACAACAACACACCCTATAAAGCTTCTGCCCATCAGCTTGCAAGCTTGCTTAGATTTTCCTGTGCTCTCACTGGGAGTTGGTAGGATTAGTGTGGGCATCACATCTGAATCCTTGGCAGACCTCCTCCAGCCAGCAGCACTGTGGTGGCAGAGTAGGTGTCCAGGGTGGGAGATGCCAGAAGGCAAAGGATCTGGCCTTGTTGCCAGTGTTGGTGTTGCCAGTGTGTCATTCAGCTGCTTCTGCTGAAAATTAGTCTCATTCTCTCTCTCTCTCTCTCTCCATTTGTGATGAATATTGATGAACTTCACAGCATCAAAAGAAGCAAAGGCAGGACAGCTGTTTGAAGGGACAAACACTTCGGTTCTGTATTGGAAGAAAAAGAGACAGAGACAGCAGAGTGGTTGTGATGAGCCAGGCCTTCTCCCTCACTTGTCAAAATGTGATTTACAGACACACTTCCATTCACCCTGTGGCTGCCAGTTCCCACATCCTGTGTCCACAAATCTCTCTTGTTAATTGGATAGGCAATATGTGGGCTGCCTCCTCTATAAAAAGCTTCTTTAAACTGGGACGCTTCCCAGCTCATTTTAATAAATCATGACTATAATTACATTCTTTTGCTGCATATTTCTGCAATAAAATCTGTATCATTCACTTACTGGCCTTCTTTACTGTCCAGCTATCATTTTGTCTTGCTTCTGAAGCTGCTTTTCTTGCCTGGTCATTCAAAGAACGCCATTTGCTTTGAACTCCTAATCTAATTCAGCTGCTTTTTCCTTATCTTCAGAGCCTCTCCACATTCTGTCCATCCCAACAATCCCACTTGTACCTCCAGCCACTTTTTGCCATCAGTGACCACTTCAACTCACTCCTGATAGTTCTGATCACTAAGGCTGTCCCACTGCCTCAAGAGCCACTTCCACCAGCATGCCAACAAGTGCATCTGAGGCTGCCTCTTCCCAGTGGCCAGCTGGTAAATGCACTTATTTACATAACAAAACCCCTTTGTCGATGGAATTTGCACCTCTTCTTTTGGGGAAGTGTCTGTTCGCCATTAAGGACATTAACACACGATCAGATCAGTGTTACTGCGAAGCCAACAGAGTAACCACCATCCCCATCCAAGTGAAAGAGCTTTGCCAGGCTCTCTACAAGAAAGTGCAATCCGGAACTGCATTGCCCTCGGGGTTCAGAGGGAGGGGAAACAGAGGCCCTGAAACACTTGTGCTGGCTGCTGTGAGAAAGAAGTCAAGAGGTTCGGTTTGCTGAAGTTCCTCATAGCTGTAATTCCCCTTTTACACGGCCAGATCCTTTTACATGGGGAGGATGCCCTGAGCCAGATACTCACACTCCTTTTGGCTTTGGGGTGCAGTCTGGTGAGGGAGCCAGGAGCCCCAGCCCTCAGCTTCGAACCTCACTCAATCATCACAAAGCTTCTCTTGGTTTTCATTTTCCTCAGTGTCCTGTCAGTCCTAATGTCTAAAGGTGACAGGACTGATCTCAGGAGCCATATTTTGGAAAAACGTGCAAAAAAAAATTACAAAGAAAAAAAAAAGAACTGAGAAGCTGGATGGGATGTGGATTGGATGAAGAAGTCTAAACATTCAATTGTTGCTTTGAAACAACCAGAGTTTTAGACATGAATGTGTGAGGGACCATCTTGTTCTATGATTCTTGAAAGAACTTATCAATTTCTTTCTTTAAGACAGAGTAATTTTTAAAAGTGAAAACTGTCTTTCGCCACCTCAAAAGAACAAGTAAAAAGTTTTAATGTGTAAAGTTATAATGTGGGGCTGGTTTTATATTGACACTTGGTTAGTTTCAGATTCAAAACAGATCGAGATATGCCTCTTTTTTGCATAACTCCAAGCTCAGCTTCAAACATGTAAGTGGGAAAATTAACATTAAAATGAATCCTTAAACTGCAATTACTTGGAAGATGCAGAGCATGAAGCATTCAAATGGCTCTCACTCAGTGACCCAGTTAAAATATACAGATCAGTACTGCAATTTGGTTGCAAACATTTCAGAGACTTGAGGATGTGGAGGCTCTATCCTGCTCCCAGCTTTACTCTTGGTGCTCTAATGCAGGCCAAAGAAACAAATACATGTCCAAAACATTTTTGCCTTGAATGCATTTCCATGAGGTTGAGATATTCCTCAGGCTTTATGAGGGAACACCAAAATACTCGAGAGAGCAGGTGAGCTTTAGAGATGTGTCAGAGTATCATACAATCATTGGTAATATGAGGCAGGAACTATTTACACTGGCACTGAAAATTCAACTGCTGTGCCACATTATTGTGAAGTAAAAATGTATCATATCACATAACAGAGAAATAAAATCTCAGTTTTGCTATTACATAAGAATGGCTTTGTTGAAGGAGGCACTGGTCAAAGTATCATATAGATTCTGAGAAGAGAGAAAATTAATTTATTTTTACCACTTATTAGAAGAGGCATATTCGAGATACACCAAGAAATGGAGTGAGATAGTATAGTGCTGTTAGTGTGAAAACAAAGTGTCCTTCCCCTGCAAAAGGGTAGCAGAGCACATAATCAGTGTGAAGGACCTCATGAAACTTTGCCCTCAAGAACCCCAAGTTGCTTGACTTCCTCCAAAAAAATTCTCACACCATTACCAAGGAAGCAGAAGTGACCAAGCTGGCATCTTTGTCCCTCTCTCTTTCCTCTCCTTGTGACTAGCCTTGCTGTTTTTAAGGGAAAATGCAAGTGAGGGAAGCTTACAGCCACTGTAACACCCCTGGCAACACAAGGTAATGCAAGCAAGAAGGGACTCCAGGAACTCCAGCCCCAGACTTCTCAGTGGGAACCAAAGGAATAACCTCATCAGCTGAAAGGAACAGCAAAGGCTTGTTTTCCCTGTGGTTTATCTGCCACTGGAAAAGGAGCAGGACATATTTGGCAAACATTGCATTCTCAGTGCATTAACACACTGTGGCTGGATTCCCCTTCTTTCCAAGGCTGGCTTCGGGTTTCATTTCCTTTTTTTCCTTCCATATCCACTCGCAGCCACTGGGCAGGGTCTGAAGGAAGCCTAATGCAGCAGCGAGGAGTGTGACCTTTCCCGTAGCTCAGCAAGGATGGGCTGCGAATGAGATAAGCAGCCTGATGTTCTCCAGGCACCTCCGTGCAGCTCTCCCACTGACATCATTCGGGGACCGATGCCAGCACCTCCGACAGCTCCTGGTCACATCCATCTCACAGAGCCTGCGCTCTCCTCCCTCTGCTCAGCTGAGCAGGCTCTTGCCGTGCACTTTTTAATTGACTTTGCAAATGACAGATTGTCTGATACCGAGGAGAGCTGTGGAACAGTAAGCTGCCTGCTGATGCCCAGGTGGGAAAGAATCCATCAGCTTCTTCTTTCATGGTAGTCTGAAGGTGTTCCCACCTCTGCTCCAGCCGTCTGCACCTGGCCCTCACCCCAGGGCTTTGCCCTTTCACTTGTACCAGAGCCAGACAAGTGAATAATCTGACGTTTGGGGTGGGTGAGGGGGTGAGAGGGTTCTTCAGGAGGGCAGGGGCACACTGTGGGGCACAGGGGGTTCACAGGGAGCTGGCCAGAGAAGTTCCACAGCCCTGCTCCTTTCCAGCTACTTCTGATCTTCTCAGTAGACCTGTACCACAGTCCTGTCTACTATTCCTGGGACTGGGAGACAAGTAAAGCAGTGGGAACCACTAGTGAGGGAACTGGAACTGTAACAAGGGTATTTTTTCCCAAAATCCATTTGGAAATCAAATGGTAATTTCGGTTACAAGGCAAAATTAACACACCTCCTATAAAATGTGTATTTAAGAAGCAGTCATTCAATATAAAGCAAGAGGTCATGTCTGAAATCACTCATTTCTGTAAAGATTTAACTTTTTAATCTGTAAGAAAGCCCTAATGACATCAATTAAATACAAATATTAAGAGTGATAGAACCTCTCTGAAACCACTGAACACAGCAGTTGCATTCAGAGAGGGTGGGGTGAGACACACAATGCACAGCACCAAGACATAGCCAGGTGTTCCCAGGCTTAGGTCTGTACCTAGGTTGCAAGAGTTATAGACCACACATATTTCCTTTGTAGGAGACCATGAACAGCTGTAACTTGAATATCTAAACAGTCTAAAAGAGAAATCTCATAAACTAGGAGTAGATATAATACAGGGGCACTAAATAAAAGCAACATAGAATAATAGGGAGAACAGTTAGTCTAACCATTCCATTCAAAGCAGGACTACCTTCAACATTTTCTCACGGTCTTGCAGAGTCAAGTTTTGGTAATCAGGACCTACAGCCTCTCTGGGTACCTCTTCAGCTCTGCATCTCTCTTCAGGTGAAAAACTTTTTCCTCAGGCACAGTAGGAATTTCCCCTGGTGTAAGTTGTGCCTGGTGCCTTCTGCCATTTCTCTGTGGGGACCTCTCAGCAGCTCTGTTTTCTCTGTAACCCCAATTTTTTAGTTCAAGGTAACCGTAAGGTCCCACCTGAGTCTTGTCTTCTTAAAGCTGAACAAACCCATCTCCCTCAGCCTTCCTTGAACATTGGAACTCCAGCCTACTGACCACGTTAGTGGCCACTCACTAACATTGCTCCAGTTTATCAATGCTTTTATCTATACTTTCTAAGAGCCAGAACCAGATGCATTACACCAGGTGTGGTCTCACAAGTGCTGGATAGAGCAGAACAATCCCTGCCCTGACCTGTGAGCTGTGCTGGTGTTATTGCACCTCGTGTCTGGTGTGGTTGGCTCTCCGTGTTGAAATAGCACATTTTTGACTCATGTTCATCTTCATGTCCATCAAGACCTCCAACTCATTTTAATTTAAGCTGATTGGCAGCCAACCAGTCCCCAGCTTGTACTGTTGCATGGGGTTATTATTTCCCAGCTGCAGGACTTTGCCATCTTAAATTTCATGCCTCTGACACCCAATTTCTCCAGCTTGCTCATGTCCCCCTGAATGACAGCAGCCTTGCCCTCCAGCATACACTCCTCCCAATTTACAAAATAACTGGAAGCAACATCATGGAAGAGATGATAGTCAGCTTAATGGTACTGTATAAACTCAGAATGGAGCAGGACTGACAGCTCTGTTATATTCATCCTTCTGCTGGAAAACAGCCTACGCTGCTGTCCTTCACGGGGTAGCTGATGCCCTTACTTTTCAAGATGAAACCAAAGGATGATGCAGTTTACAGAGGAGGCTTATAGAATTCCTCTGAGAAGCTTTAGGAAGGACTGGTAGAATTAAGGTGCCTTTTTATCTCTACCTTCTGTCCCAGAAATCAAAATTATTAGCATAGCCCAAAGCGTGAAGCACATCATGCAGTCTGGGGAAAAAGATGCACTTTCCTGTGACCTTAACTCAGTCACATAGGTCAGGCAGCAAAAACGAGCTGCTGAAAATAACATCTAAGCAGAACATCCCTGCATTTGTCCACAGGAAAAAAAAAAAGGGGAAACACCAGTTATATTTCTTCTTCGTAGCTGCTTATTCATTCAAACAAAAGGACAACAGCTAAGTAGCAACAAGCAAGAATTAAGGAGAAGATAATGCTGCATTCTTAGTCATGTCAAACCTAAATACCTATTGCTTAGGGCAAAGGAGAAAGTGGCTCCTCTCCATGAGCTGTGCTGACAGCACTATCTACACCTTCTCCTTGCACACATACCAGTGGTTTTGACTCAGCCCATTTGGATTGTGCCTCACATTATGTTGAAACACCATGCAGGAAATCAATGCAAATTGATTTTTAAATCCATTAGAAAGAGTCAAGCGCATGCTTAGAAAAATCCAAAGAAACTTAGAAGAAACTTACCAGCTCAAAGGGAAGTGTGGTGCAGCCTCCAGTGTTGAGCCCTGGAGGGCAGGAAGAGCAACTGTGAGGACTCACCCATCTGAAGGAGCAGGTTGACAGCTTTATTCAGCAGCCAGAAATCACCTTGAGGGGCAGCAGCTCTGGATCACCCTCCTCTCTGCCCCTGCCCGGCCTTCCTGCTCTCACAGCTGTTGAGCTGAATAGGGCAGGAAAATCCCACCACTTTCAAAGCAAGATCATAGTTTTTCCTGAGCTCAGAATAGAGTAGGCACTTTGGATCCAGGGTCTTGCTGCTATGAGAGAACTGGCAGAGCTGCATCAGCTCCACTGGGTACCTTGCCTCCACAAGTGGCAGGGACAATCAACTGTGATGCTCAGGAATCTGGGATACTCTGCAAACTATGTGTCAGAAAACCTTTGCACCCACCCAAGGTAGATCTCATCTCTGCAAGAAACAGATTCCTGACATCTGTCTCCCATCACTTTCAGGATCCAGGAGATTCCTGTCTCCCATAGCATCTCTCTGCTGTGGGGAGAAGCTGCTTTTGGCTGCCTGCTCCTGAGGGTGTTCCCTGCGGAGTCTGCAGCCACAGGCCCTCTCCAAGGCTCCTCATGCCAGAAGCACTCAGGGTAGGATGCAATGAATAATTTTGCTAATAAAGAAGCAATTTCAATTTCCTTGAAACCTCAGGATGTCTGCAAGCAGTTTTCTCCAAGGAAAAAACCATGACCATAAATTCCATCTTCATCAAAACAAACTTCTTCCTTTAGAGGACCTCCACTTGTAACAGCCCTCGCCAGCCTAAATAAAAGAGATGCTGCCACAGACAACTTCAGTGCCCAAATTTTTGGCAGTCAGCTGGGATACAGGAAATCCCCTTCCCTAAATTAGGGCTGGACCGACTGACTCCAATGCCCTTGCAGTACCATCAGGTAAATGGGGAGGCTCCCTATTTTGTGGGACAGGAGAACGGCTGCTGTCACAAAGCCCCATGAGCTCCCGTCCTGAGATTTAATAAGCAGGAGTGGAAGGTTTCTGCTGCCTTTGCGAATCTTTACTAGTCAGTTGCAGGGACTCGTTCCTAGAGTAGAAAACAGGACTTCTGCTGGAGTCAGGATCAAGTGATTTTACTCCTCTATTTACCCTACAATGTTTCATCAGAATAATCCTCTAGCACATGGCAATTTCCTTGGGGTTCCCGCTTCCTTGGCTCTTCCTTGTTTGCATAAAATCAGAGCATCTACCTTGCTTTCCAAAGAGCATCTCTCTCCAGAGAGCAAGCTAACCTCTCATTTCTTCATTTTCACTCAGAGAGCCATCAAACCCAGGTAACAGAGTCTGTGTTGTGGAAACTCACTGAAAGTGCTGGCAGCTAGACCTGCCTGAAAGATTTTTTTTGTCCCAGTTTAGCTGCTGGGCCCTCTTTACTCTTCGGATGAAAAGTACACCGTGCAAGTGCTGTTGGCTTGTTGTTCCTGGGACAGAAACATAATCAGCCTGACCACAGAGAAATGACATACACTGGCTTGTCAGGCATTTCCTCTCCTCAACTCCACATCTCCTTTGTTACAAAAAAAAAAAAAAAAGGGAATGCCAAAATGGGAAAGCAAGCCCTGGCTCATCTTTCACGCACAGCGAACCTGAGGCCACTTACCTGCCAAATCCATAAGGAAACCCATGTGCTGTTCCCTCCAGAGTGCAAAGCCACTGACTTTGCATGGTCTCTGCCTGACAGCCACCCAGAAGGATCCAGAGCAAGTGGCAGAGGCTCAATAAAATAGATGTTGTGCCTCACTCTGAAATAGATATGGCAAGATGAGCTGGCGAGGAAGAAAGAGCCAATTTGTCTCCGGCCCCTGTAAAATCCCAGACTGTGTTCTCAGTAATATGATCAGATTTGGGGCTAGATGATCAGATTTGGCTGTTCTAATAGAGTCCATCTGCCAGCACTGTAATTGCAAACACAACCAACATCTGAATATAATAATAATAATGATAAAAAGTAATGTTACCATGGCCCACACCCACTGGGACATCTCATTTTTGCTTTGGCTTTAGGATAAAGGATGATGAGGATGTTTGGACCAACAGCTTCATTTCAGCCAATGTTTCTGATAAGTCTGTCACCACATTTGTCTCTGGAAAATATTAAGCATAACATAGGGCTCATTCCTAGATGATACACAAGCAGCTTGTTTTCCTCATTTCATCACAGATCTTATTTATATATACATTGCGAATAGATTGATACCACACACAGAGCACATCCATAGAGCCTGATTTTCCAAGGTTATATTAGGTTTATGGTCTTGTAATTCCATAGACTTAAATGAGTTTTACCAGAATAAAGCTGGTTCCTAAAGAGAAAGGATGTATTATGGACTTGCACATATTACTTATGCATCCAACCAGAAATGTTAGTACAGGCAGACACCTGGCATGGATGAAATGGTTAAATTTGCCTCCTACTCCTTGTCACAAGACCCTGATTTCAGTTGCTTGCAACTGTCAAACATTCAGTGTTCAGGCAGAAATTTCCCCTCTAATACGCTTGCCTCAGGCTAAATATTTTTCAGAGTTCCAGCAAAATTAGCCCAGCCATTTGGAGGATGAATTTAGGGAAAACCACAGTGTTTCACTAGTATTAAGAAAGGCTCTGCCTGCCTTATTTAGAAGTTCTGAAGCTTTGAAGCGAGGCTTTCAAACACTGAAAGGAAGCAGTGTGCTGTATCCCAGGAGTGGATGCTGGGAGTGCTGCTGCCTTGGAAATCTGTCCACAATCCAAAGGAGACGTGCCCAAACCCAGCAGTTCACACTCAGCCCTTTCTGTGCACCAGGCCCTCAGCTGCCCACGTGTGGAGAGGAGATCTCTGTGCTCACACAAGGCATCATCACACGGCAAACCCCCAGTGGGTGTTTACAGCACCATTTACAAGGAGTGATCAATGCTGAAAGTGTTCTGGGACACAAGCACGCCGTGTTTGCTCTGCAGGCTGCAAGGAACAGAGGCTGCTGAGTTCAGAGGGCCAGAGCTGGCAGCTGGGCAATATGGACAACCAGCAGACTTTGGAGAAGGACAGAAGAGGGGAGTGAGAAAACTGCCCTCAGTTAAGGTTGTGGGGTTTTTGTTTGGTTAGGGTTTTTTTTGTTTGGTTTGGGGTTTGTTGTTCTGATTTTTTTATAAACAACTACTAGCAATGCCCTGGTGAGCATGAAAAAATCCCTTCTATTGTCTTTGCTTAGGCAGAGCTACATTAATTTCAGCTGCTCATCTCTAAGGAAATACAGAAAACACTGCAGAAATGTGTACTTGGTAGATGAGCAATCTTTAGACAACAAAGAAACAGTAAAATTTAGGCTGGATCAGGCCTCTCGAGTTGAAAGGTCTAACAGCCCACCACCAATTTAAAACAGGACCAAGGACCAAGCAGGAATTTCAGTAGTTCTCTGCTGCTGGGGATCACTGTGGCCTAAGACAAACCAGCAGCATGCACAGATGGCACCTCTCTGTGACAGCACCTACATAGTGCAGGTACAAGGAGGTGACCACCTCCACAAGAAAGAGAGTGTGACAGGAGCTGAGACAGGAGGGATGTCTGTGGATCCACTCTTTCACAGCAACTGGAATCAAAGCTCAGGTTCTCCAGAAGAGCTCTGGAGAACTGATCTGAAGACATCCCTAGCAAAGAAGGTGACCCACCTTCTTCTATCAGTTGGCCACAAAGACCAGCAGTTCCCACACCTTGCAGCCCAGTGGTTCACAGTAAACCCACAGCACATCCTTTGTTCTTCATACAGGATATTCCACCTTTAACTTAATTTAATTTGATGTTTAACACATCTCTTGCAGAAGAGCTGCTGACCACTCACTACAGCCACTGACAGACATGGGCTGCAGACCACCCTGCCAGAGAAAACAACTTTTCAGTGCTCTGGCTGCACCCTCTCAACTCAAGTCGAGGTCTCTGCTAGATAGTCTAAATAGCTCAGCCATTTTGCTGGCCCCTGTGAGGGTACATATGGTTCCATATGCTGGGAAAGCTGTTTTTTTTTTTTCATTTTTTCCCTAAAACTAAGTGTATACACAAACCAATGTTAAAAAAATATTAAGGTTGCAGAATCAAGCAGTTCAAAGCCAGGAACTGGCTGACAATGTCTTGGTCACACAAAAGAGAGATCTAAATAAATGTGTTTTGATAGCTAAGAAATGCTCTCTGGAAGACAGGCTAGATAAATAGAAATAAAAGAATGAGGCCGCTTTGTTTGAGAACAGCTTCTTAAATCATGATCATCTTTCCAGACCACTTCCTTCTCTCCTCCCTAAACTTCTGCCAAGTTGCAGCTAGGTTTAACATGAAGATTTCACAAAAGGTTAATCTTAGCACTTGAGAAGTAAGCAAAGTTTGAGCTTCAGAGGTGTTTTTCTTAGATTGTTTTGAAGAGTTATAATGGTGTAAATTGAGTACCTTAAATTTACCACACTGAAAAGCTGCAGCACTACATCATTCTTCCTGAAATTTTTCTTCCTCTATAAAGATAACATAAATCCCTGTGGTGGGTCTGCTACAGTGTTGGACTTATCAAGGTGAAATCTGATTTCAGCAGAAGGAGGAAAAACGATTTCAGAAGGAATGTGTTTAGGGTTCTGCAAACAACCCCATGTCCCACTTCTGCCCCCTCTCCTCTGTCATCAGACGCACCCCAGGTAAGCAGGAGATACCTCTAGTGGCACTGCTGAGAACCCATCAGAGCCCAGCCTACAGGAGACATCAGTCAAAAGGCTTTGAATACTGGGCAATACATGGGAGGTTAAAAAAAATAAAACCCCCAAAAAACCCAATTCCAAGTGCCCCCCACAGTTTAAAAATGTGGTTAAACAAACAAAGAATTCATATGAAATCAAAACAAATTCAAACCTTTCTCCCTGAGAAGAGCTCCTACAAGACCTGCAGCAGCCTGTCTGTCTCCAACAGGCTTCACAGAGGCTGATCTGCAGATCAGAATGGGCCTCTGAAGCAAGCAACCTTCAAACATGGTGACACTGCTCACGCAGATCCTCTTGGGGGGGTGAGCAGGATTTCCAAATCCCAACCTGGCTGGAAACTTGCAGAGGAAATGAGTACGGGAGCAGCACAAGCTGCCAAAGGCTAAAACTAAAAGGACCAAACTGTAGGACAGCCACAGCTTGAGGCAGGGGTAGGAGTAGAAAGGAGAGGGTGATGAGTAAACAAAGGCCCATTTAAAATGGGAACAAGTGTCAGTCCTACCTGTCAAGTTCTGTCTTTCACCAACAAAGGCTGTGGTTTTTTTCCTCAGGAGCATATTCACTAGACCCCCAAAACTGCAGACATCAGTGCAGGCAAGATGATAGCTCTGGAGAAGGGCCAGCAGAGTTCAAAGCCCCTAGCTGGAAACCTAAGCAACACTGACAAGCATTGAGGGAAAATTTATGAGGCCCTGATTGCTAAAAGCATATGTTTGGGATCTAAAAAAGTAACAATTATGCCACCCACGCTGCTTATTCTTTTCTTGTCTGAGGAGTTTGGGGCTAACATGTTGAAACGTAAAACAACCTGAGCACATTTTAGATAGGATTTATGGCATTCCCAGACTGACATTTAGTATCATGGCTTGCAGTTGAGCATACTATCCAACAAGCCACCTGCCTCTATAAATGCCACTATTTGGGCTCAAACTTGGTTTTCATATAACTCAAAGCAACTCCAGTTCTTTCAGTACCTGCCTGTTTATAGGGATGTTTCATGGCATACAGCACTGAAAAAAGACAATTTGTAGAAAATAAAGGTTAAAGTCTTGTGTGATTTATCTTGTTTGAAAGCAGTGGAAAGGGGCATGTGAAACCTGCATCCTAGTAAAGATGCAGGACTTTTATGCCGCTCGAATTAATTGGTGCTGGCTTGTGCAACCAGCAACCCTGTGAGGAACACAGGGAAAAACCCACTCATAGTGAAGAGCAATGGATCACCAGATGGGGTGACAGGTGGCCTTAGCTTTTCATACCTGGAGATTCCTGAGCCTTTCACAAAACACCAGGGGTGCCCAGAGGGGCTCTGTCCGGCTGCACGGATTCTTCTTCAGAGTAAGTCCTGCAGAAAAGCAGCCACCCAGCCACATTCATGGGAGCAAGCAGTGAACTCAGGAAGGCAGAGGCATGTCAGGACTGCAATGTGCTGGAGTGTTCAGACTGCACAATCCCTGCACACCACACCACAGTCCCCAAAACTGTATCTCTTGAGTGCCTCTATGCTGCTCAGAAGAAATGAAGACAGCCCTTGGAGACAAACTTCTGCCTGAGGGCAGCTGCAGCAGCAATGGCTCCAGCACTGCTTGTACAAAGCACCTTTGATTCTGGCTACATGCTCAGGCAGCTTTATTGGAATCATGGAATAATTTAAGACTGAAAGGAAACACTGCAGGTCATCTAAGCCAATGCCCTGCTCCAAGCAGGGCCAACTACATTAGGTAGGTCTTGCTCCTGTTCATTAGGATGAACACACTGCCACAGCTAATCTGTTGCCTCAAAAGATCGCAGAGACATTACCTAGATGTGTTCTCCAAAACCAGAACATTTGCCACACAGCCTTAGGGTGAGAATTCCGTAGGGCAGTAGAAGCCATTGGCAAATTTACTGCATAACTATGTATCACAGTGAAGCACAGAGAGAGCGCTCCATCAAACTCTCATTCCTTTGATAATGCAAAATTGGCAATTTCCTGCTTTGCAGGGAAGAAAAAGCACATAAGATGTTTCCCTGGGGTCTAGTCACCAGAGACCAGTGAAATTAGGTGGTGAATAGCTCTGGAAAAGGAGTGATGTGTTGAGACCATTCACACAGCAACTGAGGGTGCTCCATGTTTCTCTCTAAAATCTCCATATGAGCAATCAGGTTAGAAAACTAGTATTTCATAACAGAGACATAACAGACATTGCTCTGCTTTAACAAAGCTCTCTTCCACTTGACAGAATATGCTTGCCAGACAATCATATCTTACTTCATTTATACATTTTGGTGTCTGAAGGTATCAGTTATCTTCCTGCAACCACCATCAACAAAGCTTTGAATACTGCAAAGAAGAGGAAAACTAAACCTGTGCCAATCACCTCATGCAGTCAAACCTAGTAAAAAATTCAGCCTTTTGGGAATGACAAATTGGTGACATACAGAATGAAAATCATCTTGATGGCTAGCTGAGATCTGCTTGACCTGATCTTCCTAACATGATCACTATTTAAAAAAAATTAAAATCCTGTGTACATCATTCTGGAGGATCGCGAGATGAAAAATTATACATTAGGCATTCTCAGGCACACCTTCTAATGGGAAACACGCTTTGCATTTTGTCACAGGTTTATAAATGGTTGTACTCCACTCTTGGAGCTTTTCCTCTATGGTTGACTCTCCCTATGCAGAACAGAGTCCTGCAGGCAAAGACTGGGTGATGGCACATCGATTGCTGAAATCAGTTCTTGCTTGACACAGGCAAGATGAGTAGGCTCCTTTGTACAGCCATTACTTGAACATGTGGGAAAAATGAAGCAGAGATTTCTAGAATCACATGAAATCTAATATATAACACAAAAATGTCCCATGCTAACAATACTCCTGAGGACAAGCCCTTATGTTGAAAGTAAGATTGTTGTCGGTGAAACATCACCTCCTTCATGCAAGTGCAAGGAACAACACATATAGAAATAAAGCTATTATATATCAAAGGCTGCAAATCAACATTGCGACTCTTACAGCCAAGGCTTTGCCATTCTGAATAAAGGCATTCTGTCATTCCCTGAATTAAATTGAAACAGGACCCAATGCAAGATAAACGTAGGAACAGAAGGAAAAAGTGTCCTAGACTACTAACAAAGGCTTTTCATGAAGCTGCCAAAAGGGATGATGGACAGAAGTTAAAGCATCAGAAAGCATGTGTTTAGAAATCTAGGCTCTCCTTTCACATACTCCTTCCTTGGATGCTCAGTTGGCCTAGGGAATCGAGGTGATGGTGGGTGTTGAGATTGTGAGCCTGACTGCCATACATTCTTCTGTCAGAAGAAATCCAAGAACACATTCAAGTGAAAAATAAATCTATCTAATTCTAAAAAGGTTAAATCTCTAAATGTTAGTCACCTATGGAATGGTACAGCTGAGCCCAACATGGAGCAAAATACCATGACACAGGCATGTAATAAAACCCATAGAACTGTCTTTTGCTATCAGCTTTCCTAGGAACTGCTGGACTCAAAGCACTTCAACACCGCCAGATATTGCACCAATTTAAATATTCACACCTCACAAAGAGCTTTTAGTACTACAAAACTTTGAACCATAAACCAATTCAACATGTTAGCTAAATAATAAGGGAGACTCTTCCTTTCAGTGCCACTCATGACTGTCTCTCTCCGGCTTCCTGGCTCCTGTAGGAAGTCAGGCACACGGTGAAAAAAGTACTTCAGGCCAGTGGGTGGCACCCAGTACTATATTCTGGATGTGTTGCTGATAGTTGGAATATATCAGATATTTTTAGGTACTGTAAGCAGTTCAAGGCAATCAAGTATTGTAATGAAGAGCATACAGAAGCTCAGCTACATCAGTTCGGTCAGGATTTTAAGGATTCAGGTTTTGCACCTCTGTCGTTGATGTGCTGGGATGGTTCGAGAGGAGTTTCTCCTCGCTTTGGTGTAGCCATTTTCAGAAGAATCATCTTCCTGAGAACTCCCCACTGTGCTCAGCTTAGCAGACAGTTATTTCCGTAATAGCAGCTTTCTGCGAGGAAATAGGAAATGTGGCTCTAGGTGGAGATATTCAGAGCTACCTGCCACGGTGAAAATCCCTGGGTTCCAGCGGGCCACACCATTTGCGAAATGACACAGAGATGTTATAGGCAGGAAGATTATAGAGCAGCCCATCTTTTTAAGACGAGGCAGGAAGCCAACCGAGGCAGCCCCGGCGCGGCGCGCTCAGCACCGCGGACAGCGGCGCGGCCGCTCCCGCCCTGCCCANCCGCACGTGGCACGCTTCGGCTTTGTGGTGGAGATCTCGGTTTGGTACCAGAGAGAACGCGTTTCCCCCACAGGTGACAGCAAGGATCTAGGAGTTACAGATGTGTTTTAAACTGGAGAAAGCGTGGCCTCCGTACCTGAATTAATAGCTTTCCAACTTCTCCCTAGACTTGCCTATACCTGTGTATCCCCTCTTCCTCAATGCCACATTGTTATCTAGACC